>JAEQBH010000121.1:0-159735 GCA_016808115.1 Tetrastigma voinierianum
TTCAAATACCTTAAAACTCAAACTATTGCCTTCAATGGGTAGAACTTTTGGATTACTTGTGTATCTACTCAATTTCTTTGTGATGTCGCTAATATGCGGACAAAATCTGATTCATGACATACATCAGTGCAGTGCTGTGCATATTCTTGTTGTGAAAGACATTTGCCGTATTTTTTGGATAAATGTAGATTTACATCTATAGGTGTTCTCATTGAATTTGCTATCATTTGTTTAAATTTCTTGAGAATTTTCTCAATGTAATGTGATTGAGATAATATTAGTCCATGATGTTTTGGAATCTTTATCCCAGTATAACATCGGCAACACCTAAGTCTTTCATGTCAAACTTATTGTGGAGCGTTTCCTTGGTAGTTTAATGATTTCATTGTGCACCACCCACAATAGTATATCATGAAACGCCAGAGACAAATAGCCTGACAAATCCACGTTCGATGTTCTTGACATATACACATTTTGTCACACTGGTTGATTTTGAATCCATTTTGTCATCATTACCTTTGTCAAATTTCTCCATGCCCTTTGCATTGGTGCTTACTTTAATCATAAAGGGATTTAACAAGTAGACCAAGCTTTCTTTTCTTAACTTTTTGGAACAATAAACCCTTAGTTGTTTCCATGTAGATTCTTCGTCAAGTCACCATTTAAGAGTTGTCTTTACATCTGTTTGAGTATCTGAGATTAGTATATAGCGCAATAGCTATTAACATTGGATGGATGATAGCATTCGCGGTGAATGAGTATGAAATAGTCAAAGCCTTCTTTTTGCTTGTAACCTTTGATAACCCGGTCAGCTTTATATTTATCAATAGATCCATCACTTTCATTTTCTTCTCTTGAATATCCATTTATATCACCAAGGTTTGAACTGGTGGAAGATCCGCCTGGATTCCCACGTATGATTTTGCAAGATGGATTATACTTCATCGTTTATAGCCTCTTTCCAATATGGAGCTTCAAGGCTCGACATAGCTTCCTTAAAGCTTTGAGGCTCATCTTCTAACAAATACGTTAGAAAATCTGGACTAAAAGATTTTGACTTCTAGTTCTTTTGCTGCGTGTAGGTTCATCATCATCTTGTTGGCCTTGACTACTGCCTATTGCAGTATCATGAGTTCTTTTACTTGAGTTCGACTCTTGTGTGGATTTGTAAGTAAATACATTTTCAAAGAAAGATGCATTCACCAGTTCGATAATGAAGTATTGGCATGCATATCAATAATTTCTGATTTATGAATTAGAAAGCAAATATGCCTTTACATTATGTGCATATCAATGAACACTACGATCATGATTTTGGTCCTATTTTAACCTTTTTAGGTATAGGTACACTTCCACTTTAGCGAACACCCCACACTTTTAAGTATTTGTAAGAAGGTCTTCGACCTTTCCACAACTCCTAGGAGGATTTATTGGTTTTCTTGTGAGGTATTTGGTTGAGAATATAATTTGCGAAAAGAATTGCTTCCCCCCACAAATTTTGATCGAGGTAGTCCAAAACTTAATAGTAATGCATTCATCATTTCTTTTAAAGTTCTATTCTTACGTTCAGCAACCCCATTTTGTTAAGGTGAATAGGGTGCAATAGTTTGGTGTATTATATCATGTTGTGAACAAAAATCACCAAAAAGTGTTCATATTCACTATACATCACTTCTTATTACCTTGATTTTTCTATCAAGTTGGTTCTCCACCTCATTCTTGAAATGTTGAAACATTTCCAATACCTCATCTTTACTTCTCAATAGGTAAACATAACAGTATCTTGTGCGCAATGTATCATAATTAACATGTCCTAGTCTACCATACACATTTGAAGATTCAAACATATAAGCGAAGACTTGTTCTTATTATTGATATTCTTAATAGGAGTACAATAGTCACATTACATTCATTTTGAAGAGCCATTGCTCATGCCCCTTCCCCATATACATCCATTTTTGTGAGGATGAAGTTGTGCGAGGACAAACGCAACTTGAAGCCCCTTCTTACTGACAATGATCCGGACATTAGATTCTTTGAAATTTGGCACATACGACCTATCATTGAGAGTAAGTTCCTTGCCCGATGTCATCTTTATTACTACCTTCCTTGGCTTTGACCTTGGAAGAAGAGGTTGCCCATAAGGATTGTTCTCCATTATCTATGGTTTGATATGATGAGAACATCTTCTTGTGACAAACTATGACGAGTAGCCTGTGTCCACCCACCATTCATTGGTATTGTTGCCAATGAAGTTCACCCTCGGAGAGACTACGGTGAGAGGTTCATGTCTGAACCTCGTCGCCAGTCCCCACATTCGCTTGAGGGCATTTCTTCTTTGGATTCCCTTGTTCCTTGCGACTATGATAGTCCTTAGCACGGTGCCCTTGCTTGTTGCACACATAGCACTTGCCTTGGAACTTTTTCGTAGGACCTTGCTTAGGACCCCTTCCCATTGTGCTTCCTCTTCTTGTTATTGTGGGAGGTCTGCCCTTGTTCCACAACATTGACCTTGGATTGCATGATGGCCTTGCCTGCCTTCTTCTCAGATGCACGGTTATCTTCCTCTATTCTCAGTCTCACGATCAAGTCTTCAAATTTCATCTCCTTAAAACGCTACTTTAGGTAGTGCTTTGGTCTTTCGTAGTGGTAGCAATTTTGATAATTGCGTACCGGAAAGTTCGAAGACATCTCTTCTACATGTATGTCATGCGGAATCCTTATAGATCTTGAACTTGGCTTATCACTGTCTTGGAATCAAGCATCTTGTAGTATGAGATTTTCCCCTTCTGAGCTTCTTGAGCCTTGCATCCTCAATCTTGTACTTTTTGTCCAAGGATTCCCACAATTCTCTTGTAGTATTGAAGGCACAATACACATTATATTGAAGAGGTAGTTGCGACACAAGAAATCGACATGCTTCCATGCTTCCACAGCGGCAACCACTTGCCTATCAGTTTCATTTTCCTTCAATGCGGGAGCATCCTCTTGAAGAGCTGACGAGGTAAGGTGGTCGAGTGACGAATCTTTTGTTGCCACCTTTTGAATTCTGTCCCATTAAACTTTTCCGGCTTCTTTCCATGACTCACAATCATTGGCGCCATAACAAGTGTTAAAGGAGGCCCCACAGTAAAATCAGTAGCCATTCTACTGAACCGAGTTCTGTTTGCAGAAAATGTATTAAAAAAAATTTTTAAATGACTTAGCCAAATTTTGAATAAAACCAGTATTAAATCAAAGTGTCTTATTCCATGAAAAAACGGTATCTGTAAAAATAAAGTATAACAGCCAAATTAGAGCAAAAATAAAATATATTAAAACAAACAGATTATCGTTTTTGCATAATCGAGCATTAAAACAATATTAAAACTAAACAGATTACTGTTATGTAGAATTGAGTAATAAAACAATATTAAAAAATTGATATATGCGAAGTATAAGCGATACTTGGAGGCAGAAGCCCGATATAAAAGCGATATAAGCAGCGTGCTCGAGGAACCGAGAAGCGAGAAACAAGACGATATATAATATTTAAAATAAAATTAATCTAGTGCGGTGATTCTATATTCGGAAGCGTAGTGATATTTATATTTAATCGTAAATCAGTGCGGTTGTTACGTATTCTGACTGTCTTGAAATCTATGAATATTTGTCTTAAGATTGTTAGTTATTAATTCTGTAAAAATAGTATGAACAAAACAGAAGAGACGAACAAATAACACGTTTAATCAAAACAGTTTGCAGAACCTATATTAGTATGTCTATAAGGAATTGTTTGCAGGAAAAACATAACAAAAATTAAAGCAATCAGTTGGAACCTGTTTGCAGATCAAGTCTTGTGTTGGGCCGCGTCGCGAAGAAAATATTGCCCTCGCAATGGTGCTTGAGTTATTGGCAATTCATCTCCCAGGATGAAATGATCTCCCAACAGTAAGAAAGCCCTTCCTTATTTGTTGGCTGTCGAACCAGAACTGTGCAAAACTCAATCTCTCAAAACGAATGAATGAATATGAACAGATGAATGAATGTGTTTGAATGAGTGATTGTGTGGCTCATGACTGTTCGGTACAGTCATGAAGCTTGGGGATGGGTCATGTCTGTTCTTACGCTTGTCATAAAACAACAGCGTTTTGACGCCAACAAAATGAGTTTAAGCTGGCTACAGACCCAGGCCGGGCGCGACGGCCAGCGCTACTTATGCGCGTGTGAGTGAACCAAGCATGGTAGGTCCTCAAAGCTCCACAAAGCTAGGGTGCCTTGGGGCCCAAGACAAACTCTGAGGTAGGTATATATATACCACTTTAAAAGTCTTCTTCTCATCCAATGTGGAATAATTTTGTAAGGGGTTTGACCAAAGTTGACCAAAGTTGACTTTTTCAAGGATGAATAATTTTGGGTTGACTAAGACACCATTTCGTAGGCCTCGTCGACATGAGTTCATGAAGCGGGTTGAGCGTCAAAAAATCAGGAAGCTTACGGATAAAGATTATGACCCATTAAGTTTAAACGCGAGTGTTTTATGATGTCAAAGCTGTCTTCAAATTTTACCGAAAGCGACCTAGGCTATACTCGTATAAATTTGGATGCCAAATGAAACCTAGCCCCAAAACACCATTTGAACTCCAAAACCCTAGAAGTTCTCGAAAACTTGTGGACCCGAGTTGGAGTCATTTGACCATTCTTGGCCTTAGTGGAAGATTGAACCAAAGCGAGGCACCACGGCCATACCCTGCTGTGCGGATGCATGAGGTGCGCCACCGCTGAGACGATGCCGGCCGTAAAATTTGCGTGACCGCCGGCCGGGCAACCGATTATCTGGCCGTGAGGAACCGCCAATTTGCTGCCGTTTGTCACGGATTTTTGTGATTTCCGGCCATTTCCGGCCAGTTCAGGCCACCCCATAGCTCCTTTCCACCATTTTTGGACCCTCTGAACTCATTTCCATGGTCCTTTTCTCCAGATTCATCACCGTTTGAAAGATACGACAAAAACAAATTCGATTCGAATTTGTTGGATCGAGTTTAAGCCCTGCAGTGACCTTTGGACCAAGGTGGGGCTACTGATGTGTTCTATTAGTCTCTTGGGCTTCCATTGATATGTGGTTTGTAAATTTTGGACGTCGTTTGGTTAGTTTCCATTTTAGGTTGTTTCGAATTGATGCAAAGTTGGGGCCCCGAAATAGAGTACGATTAGTCAAATTGGACAAAATTGAAGTTAGATTAGTGAAATTGGATGTTTTAGGTGTGGACCCGGTTCAATTTCGAAATTAGCTCCGGGTGAAAAGCCCCAATTTGATATCGAACTCTGAGCCTGTTATATAGTGGGCTGTCGTCGATTGGGATAACACCATAGTTAAAATTATTCTAAGGCGGGGTATCGATGTTGTTGGTTAGGTTATTGGAGCCTAGAGTGGTATTTTATTTATATTACAGGGCACTCACGCCGGTGGAGGCGATTTACGGGGCAATGGGCCGAGAAGGCATCCCATAGTGGTGGTGGTCTACTTGTTTTTAGAATGTTTTGGGGTATTATTATGATATATATATTTTGCGGTTAGTTATTTCATATATAACTTATTTGATCAAATGGTTGGTTGCATTCAAATGTGATTATCGGTCTCATATAAAACAAGTTATCATTTCATGTGAGTTTTGTCATCATTTTAAATATTTGGAAGTTTTACTGAGTTCTGGATAGTGCATGGTATTTGAATATTTTGGGTGCGATGGATTGAGGTTTTAAGCGCTTTGAAAACCTCATTGTTTTAGGAAGAGATTTCGAGGTCTTGTGAAATGATTATGATCTGATTGTCGTTTGGAAAGGAGTGCGTGATGCCAAAATCGGTATATAGTAATTCTGCGGTCGTGAGGTCGGATTCTGCAGACGGTTGGTATGCCCATGATGTCGAGAGATTTGCTATATAATGGTGCGGTCGTGGTCGGATTACCAACGGTTGGTATGCCACGATGTCGAGAGATTTGTTATATATTAATTACACGGTCGTGAGGTCGGATTGCCGACGGTTGGTATGCCACGATGTTGTGAGTTTAGTTATTTATTATCTCCACGGTCGTGAGGTCGGATTACCGACGGTTGGTATGCCACGATGTCGAGAGATTTGTTATATATTAATTACACGGTCGTGAGGTCGGTTCTGAAGCGGTTGGTATCTGCGATGTCGTGAGTTTAGTTATATATTATCTCCATGGTTGTAGAATTGATTGAGCGGTTGGTATACCGCGATGTCGAGATTTATTATATAGTAATTACGGTCGTGAGGTCGGATTCTAGGCGGTTGGTATGCTGCGATGTCGTGAGTTTAGTTATATATTATCTCCGCGATTACCATTGAGAATTCGGATCTGGCCGGTTGGTATCTGCGATGTCGAGATTTGTTATATATTAATTCCGCGATGCGTGGTCGGATTACCGGCCGGTTGGTATCTGCGATGTCGTGAGGTCGGGTTTACCGATGGTATATGATGGGTATATAATACGACATAAAGGATATATGTACGGTACATTGTTGGTCTCTGATTAAGTATAAGCTTTTCCATATTTATAGTTGTGGTATTTTCATGGTTATTTTTCTGACGTGATGGTTACATAACCATTTATGCTCAATTGTATGTTGTGAAACAAGTCGAGGTTTAAGGTTCTTGAAAATGATGTCAGTTGAATTTTGAGCATGACTTCCATATTGTTGAGCTTTGGTAAAGTTGGGTTTATAAAGCGTTCTTCATGAGAGCATTACAAAGAGTGGACGGGAGAGTCTTGAGAGAAGGAATTTTCGAAGAACAAAGCATTATTTTCCATGAATTACCACCACTCATTTGAGATTCTTTTCTCACGTTTATTGTTTTAATATCTGTTCCACAGGTCGGGCGGCTCATTGGGGCTACCTCGCCTTGATTCAACCTTTGCTCTATCTGCGGCAGTGCCGATTACTCTATCCCGCCCTATATGTCTTGTTTTGTTGGACCTATTTAATCTCATTGTAACCTAAATTCGCAAATACTCTTAGAATGCTCTGATATTCGTATTGAACGTTTATGGGTCCTTATCTATATATGTGGTAGGACTTTTATATATAATTGAGGTATTGTGTCTTGCATGTATTGGCTCTTTCTTGGGGTGAGGTTCCATTGTGCATTCCCTATGGTTTGTACAGTGGGACTTCATTAAGCGGGACCACCCGGGGAATCTTGGGAGGGTTTCCGGGTCGGGTCCTGTCAACAAGCTTAAACCTTTAGTTACCATTTTCAAGGGGTGATGTTTGGAGGCAATTTCTAATTCACTCCTTAATGGATTTGAGTAACTCAATATATAATTTTCATCTCCTCATGGAGGAGAACACATTCCCATGTGGACCCACCGAAAAGAGTTTATGGGACCCATTGTAATTTTACTTCAAAGATAGCTAATTTATTGTGCTCAAACCCATTTTTCCAACATATCCTTCATCTTACAAATTTTTAATTGTGTTAATTTATTTCTACCTTCTCTTATATCTTTCCTTCTTTGCTTTATACTGTCTGTCATCCATTATTCTTCTAGAAATTCATTTACTATGTAACACCCTGAAATATATCCTAGTCGTTTTCAACGTGTTTAGGGTATTTTTGTAGGTGTGATTTGAATTTTGTAATTTAAATGCAAAACATGAAATCTAAGAAACCCGGAAATTGTACAAAAAAACAAGGGTAAAAGTGGAATTTGTCAAAACAGGATATAAAAATCATAAGATAATAATATCATATGCCAAAGTGGAATAATGGGAAGTTGTGGTGCAAATAGAAGGAACTTGGGGACCAAAGTGCAATAAAAGAGAAATTAGACCAAATAAGACCCATTTAGGGTCTTTCATTTGGGGTTTTTTTTTTTTTTTTTTTTTTTTTACCCACAGGGAATTTTTCTAAACATTAGTAGAGGAGAAGAAAGGAAGAAGAAGAAGAAGAAGAAGAAGAAAAGGAAAGGTATGAAAACTATGATTTTGGTATGGATTATTGGACTTTTGGACTTTTGTATGGATTTGTATGGATGAGTATGGGTATTAGTTTGTTTATTTTCTACGGTTTAGTTAGGAATTCATCATAACCCTAGATTTGTTGAATGTTGGGTTGGTAAAACCCTAGTTTGTATAAGATAAATATGGAATCCTTCCTATTTCTATGCTTTTGTATGGATTGTTATGGTTTTGTATAGATTTGTGAACTTTTGTATGGATTCTTTGATTCTTTGTCTAGGGTTTGGTTATAAGAAGTTCTAAACCACCATTACAAGTATTTGTGGAGTTGTTTTAGGTGGATTCCATGGTGCATTTTGATGTAGGATGGGATTGAGGAGGTTATTGAAGAAAAGTGAGTGAGAAATGGCAAAATCTGCCATTTTTGGGAAGTACCCGCGATTGGTATTGGTACCAAACAGGGGTGGTACCGGTACCCATAGTCATAAGCAAAATTAGTAAATTTACCCATTACAACGAAGTTAGTCTGATCACCGATCTAAGTGGTACCGATCTTAGATGCTTCCAATGACCCTTATTTTGTACCCTTACATTGTTAAACCTCATATTCGTACACCGATAGTATAGGAATCCTAATAAATGACTAATGAGGGTTCAAATAAGAATGAAACTAAGTGAAAAACACACCATACCTCGCCGCCTCGGCAAAGCGAATGTTAATGAAGCATTGCCCTATGATAAGATAATAGAAGTTCCTAAACATATAATTGTAGGACTATCAAGGCCAGGATGTTAGCAGTTAACACGGCACCTCGTGCGTGGACCGGGCACTTATAGTACTTAAGTGCTCGATTAGTCTTGACGACACTCGACCCTTAGCCCGGCACATTTAGTACTCTGAATTACTCTCTTATTAGTACTTTTGTACTCTCTTATTAGTGTAACGACACTCTCTGTCAGTGTTTCGGTACTCCTGCTTTGTGTTATGGCACCTCAGTATTGTACCGTACCTTCGGGTACTTATTGTGCTGTGTCCGACTCATTCCTTATTACTGGTCTAGGTAGTCAAACGATTATATGATAAGAGTCCGAATAACGAATAAGAGTAAAGTAATATATAAGTATAAACTCTGTAGTACCTACGGATACCTCCATACAAGTATAAGCTCTGTAACTCCTACGGGAGATCTGAACAAGTATAAGTCTACTATAAGTACAAGTACGTGTATAAGTTTGTTATATGAATTCATGAAAAATTATGATATCTGCTACTGTATATTTGTTAATGTTATATGCATACTCTAAATAAGTATTAGTGCATGTGAATACGTATAAGTCATATGTTTCCCACTAAGCGTAAAGCTTAGCACAGGTTTTAATCCGTGTAGGTATAGAAGAGGACGTCCACAATCTTCCGCATACTGTTGGGCCAACAAACTAATAGGCGTCCATCACCTGTAGATTTTGCGCTCTGATTATGTAAATGTAAATGTACAATTTTTGTATATGTATATGTAAATGGGACTCAGAACTGTATGTATTGACACTGTAAACACCACTACGGTGGTAGTTTTGGTATCTTTGAATATGATATTTTGATTCAGTTATAAGACTTTGAACTATCAGTAATAAGAAAAAGTAAGTAAAAGTCCCAGTATAACCCTTTTACTTCTTAAAATCACGAGGCGAGGGTTGAGGTGTGACATCTTATATATCAATAAAAATATCTACTCAGCAGATATGCTACTTTCGAGAGAAAATTTAAAGTAGTGTTATTTGTAATTACATTAAAAGCCCAGAGTTGGAAATCATTTCGTGACCACCTGCACCTCCTGTCAATGTTCTTATCATTATTTGGTCTTAGTATTATTATCGATTGTGCTTACTTGTTGTCATAAGAGTATAATGTCATTACTGTGACCATTTGTTTAACAACATTCGATATCCTTTTGACCCAGTCTATATGCAGAGTATACTCTTGTATTTCTTAGTTGTTCAATCTTTGATTCTTTTGGTTCATATTTAAGTATTTTGTGTTGTCTTTCAAATGTTTTTGAGTACTCTTCTTTTATTTTGCTAGGTCCTCCTACATGTCCTATAGGAATTACATTTTTTGTTTCATCTAAATTCATTCTCTGTATTTATATTATTATGTTTTCTATTTCATTTTCCACTTATTTGACTCATTCTTCTATGGTTTCTTCTTTTATTACTTGTTTTCCTTCTTTTGTTTTTCTTTTTCTTTTTAACTCTAAGGGACTGTTTGTTTTTTAACTTTTCTTGAAGCTAAATAGCTTCGACGTCAGATGTTGTTTTTAAATTTTAAATGTTTTTATTCTTTGAGAATTTCTAAAAGTTACAAATAGAAAAATGAAAATGTTGGCTTTTATTCGAGGAGAAAAGTCGTATTACAAAAAACAAAAAAACTCCGCCCCATTAGCCACGACAAGGAGGAGGTATGCCATTTGTCTTAGGGATGGCAGGGGGTGTTGTAGGAGAGGAGACGGGGGTGGCCCCGTAGGATCCGCTCCATTTATTTATTTTAATTCACTAAGCTTGTCTCATTTAAAAAGTGAGCTTGTGAAATGGGGTGGGTCGAGTTGAGTGGGGATAGAAGTCTCAGAAGCAGCCCCATTTACATTTATTTTTGTTTTATTTTATTTTTTTATATTTGTTTTTTATTTTTATTATATTTCATAAAAAAATAAAAGTATTATGAATTTTCTAATTTATTTATTAAAAAACATTCTAATTATTATTATTATTTATATTAAGTATAAAATAAAATAATAAAAAATATTTTTAAATTTGTCGGGGCGGAAATAGCAATCTGGGACCAGCGTTGGATTTGATAAAATAAGCTTCGAACTCTAAAAAATCTTGTACAGGTTAAACGAACTCGTCCCATTAAGAGCGGGAGTAGAGCGGAAGCGAAATAACGCCGTTAATCACATCAGCATCTTTATTATCATTAAAAAAGTAAACGAGCTTAATATTTAATACTATTAAAGTCTTATTGACGATTAGATAAAAAAAACGCCACCTAAGTATTGTTCTAATAACTTTTCATCCAGACTTCCTTTTTCTATATCTCCATTTTTTATTAGTCATTCTAAATATTATTTGTTCTACTACTTTCCCAGTGGTTCCTTTAATATATTTTGGATCTTTTCCTATACCAATAAGAGTATTTTATTGTATTTCTATATTTACCATTCTATTTTCTAATATTTCTAGTCTGTTTTCTACTCATTTTATTGCCTTTAAAGCTTCATCCAATAAGATTTCTATCTTTTTTAATTCCATTTTGTATTTTTTCCTTTTCTACAAAAAATTGAATTTTTCCCTAAGGGGATCTAGTATATGCTCTCTTTATTGGCCTTATTCTTCAACTACAAATTTGGACCATATTTTGAGATTCTCATACTCTTTTATTTTTATTTCATCTTTTGGAGAATAAATTTCATATTTCTCTTTTTATCAAATTTTAATTTTAATTATTTCCTAGTCTTATCCTTCATTTTTATTCTTTATTTTTCAATAATTTTCTTATTGTTTCTGGATCCATAACCTTAAAGGTAAATATCATTATAATTTTCTACTACAAAAGGAATTATTTTATACGTAAGTTTTATGTATTTTTTTTTGGACTAGTATTTTTAGATAAAGATAAGCAAATTTCAAAACATTCTATAACCATTTCATATATTGTATCTTTTATTCTTTCTCTTTTTCTACCGTTAAAGTCTTTCGATAAGTGTTGTCATTTTTTCTAAATATTTATCTATTGTTTTTTGTACAAAAGTTTTTAATGTTATATTACTCATTTTCTAGGTTTTCAAACTCTCCATTATTTTCATAGTTTATTCTATTATATTAGTTGTATTTTCTATTTATTTAAAATAAATAAAATATTTCATTGAATCTTTTTGTTGTAAGTTTGTCGATGTGTCTTCTATTATTTAAATCTAGGAGTTATAATCATCAAGTATATTTTTCTTCTTAAATTTTATATCTTAACATTTACTAATATTTAACTTTCATTTAACTGACGGGGATTTAATTATATTTATTTATTGATTCTTATAAAATATTTAAGGTTATAGAGATATATAATGTTCTTAGTATACCATCATTTGTGGGAATTACGGTTTTGTAATAAGTTAGGGTTATATTATTACAATATCCTACGGATTATAATCATCATGTTTTCTATAATTTTCATAAATTTAAAAGCTTTAACACAAATATTCATGTCCTCATAAATTTTATTATTATGAAATAAATAGGATTTATGATTCCACATATTATCCATACGTATTTTCTTTTTACTTTTCTTTAAATGAATTTATTATTGTAACTATTTTCATCTATTGCAAAGACTTTTCTACCATCATGGCCTTTGGATAAATTTTTATCTACACTTTTTTTTAAGTGTGATAATATTAAGGTGTATCTTCTCTTATTCATCATTAAACTAAAATTTTTGTATCGGGTGTTCTAAATCATAAACCTTAATATTATCTTCCTAAAATTTTTATCATTTTATTCTTATATTATTTTTGAAATATAATAATACTAATTTTCTAATTTCTTTAAATTTATTATTCCTATATCTCTAAACAAGAGATATTTCATATATTGTTTTTATTTTATTGAAACCTGGCTTGATAGCATTGTAGTTAAAGCAAAGAGATTAATTTATCACGAGAAAACTTATCCAATAAATCTATCTCTTTTCAAAAAAGAAATTATTTAATTTAAATAACTTTCATTTTAATTGAAAATTCTGCAACTATATTTAAAATAGAAAAAATCAAAAATCTATCAGAAATATCAAAATCATGGAAAACAGAAAAAGTTATGAAAGGCAAGTCAATTTTATCAAAAGAAGTATGTAATTATCATATAGCTTATCATTATGGCTTGTTTGGTTTTTGTTTTCAAAAACCAAAAACAAGGAAAAACAGGAAGAACTTGTTTGGTACCAACGGGAAACACTAACTTAAGAGAACATTAAATTTATGTTTATTTGTATTTTCAAAAACTATTCTCAAAAATAATTTTCAAAAATAGGAACCAAATATGTAATATATCTCTCTATTTCTTTTTTCTTTTTTCTTTTCTTTTTGGGAGGGCTTAAGTAGTGGCGGAGCTAGGATTTCATTTTCGAGGTTTTTTTTTACAACCAAACACTTGTTTAGTTCCAATATAGTAGAACTGTCCTGTCCCACTGGGACTCCCTTCCGGCGAACGATGGATTTTGCGTATAATGATAGCAGAAGAGGGAAGACCTGGGTGAGTGGAGCTGACTCTAGATGTCTTTTTGGGCTAATGACCGTGAGCGGCGGCGGCTATGTAAAAGCCGTATCAATTTGAGGAAAAAAACCAAACCAAACCAATCCAAATCATCTTAGGCCTGTTTGATTTGGTTCCTTCTTACAATGTATTTTGACAACAACAAAAAAGTCCAGTTAGTTTTGGGTCATAAACAATTAAGTTTAATAATGGGTACGTTTATTTTGAGCCCAAGTATCTATTAATTTAAGTTTGCTTGTTTTCGTATAAAGGATTCAATTTAATTAGTACCTTCATCCAGTTTTGAAGTGTCATGATGAAAACGAGTCATGACAAAATAGAGTAATAATGAAATAAATCATTTTAGTGTATGTCTCTTAGTCATTCCTCGTAGATAAGCCAATCATGTATAGAAACGTGGCTTTGAGTGGTTTATTATTATTATTAGAGAGATGTGTTCATAAATTATTGGTTTTGGGAGGTTCAACTTGGTCAAATTAATATGCTGCTTTTTTCAGATGAACGCAAATTTTAAGTTGCCATTGACTGACTCCTTTGTTTGTCAACCCAGACCACTCCGAGTCCAAATAACTTTCGACATTCTCTGAAACTAACTTTCTTAAAATAGTATATTTATTCGGATTCTAATGGTTACACGTGAAAATTTAATGATATCCATGTTCTTCAAGTACTATAAAAACAAAAATACTTAAGTAATTAAAAAAAATCATATATTTTAAAATTATTTAATTTATACAATAAAATAAACTAATTAAATGAAAAAATATATTTTAAAATAATTTATTAATTTTTAGATTTTATTTACCTTTCTTTTATTCCTTTTCCTTTTTTTTTTTCTTTTTCTTTTTAACATATTTCCTCCTAAGAAGGTTCAAACCTTCAAGGGGTTGTTCTATTCCTATTTTCAAAGGATATTTTTTTGTTTTGAAAACCACAAAACACTAAAAATTTGTTTAGCTCTCATTTATCATTACATAAAACATGGAACAATGAAAACCTTTTTTAGAGAATCTGAAAGCGGTGTTATATGTCTTTGAAAAGATGTTTCTGGCCCAGTTTTCCCAGCAAGAGAGGCAAGCAGAAACACATATGTTTGAGTTTGTTTTATTAAATATATTTTAAAGAAACATTTTTTGAGAATAAATTTTTATATCTGAAGAACATTATTTTTTGTTTTTTTATTGTCTTTATTATCTAAATTTAATGTTTTTTATATTTTGAGAAAAAAAACAAAATCGATCGTTCTCCCCATTTTCCCATATTTCCCTTATTTTTTTTTTTAAACATAAAACTAACTTAAGCAAAAGCAACCCAAGGGCGAAACCAAAACACCTTTTAGAAATCTGAAAATATTTTTCGTATAGATAAATTCTATATTATAATGAGGCTGTCACGCATAATATGGGACAAGAGAGCAGCCATACGGAAGATTTTGTAGCTGCTCCCAGTATATAAACTAGGTCCCACCCCCAGCGTGGCCCGACCCTAACCTAACGTCCTAACCTTCCCCTTCTCAATTGTTTGTTTTTTCATATGCGTAGATTGAGCCATGAGCAAGAAGCCAATCCACATCTAAGTTTGACTGCTCGTAGTGGGATTTGTGCTTTACAAATAAGATACAGAAAGAGTTAAATGAATATCTTTGAGTTCGTATCAAAATTTCATAATTACAGGTTTGATACCCTATAGTCCTATAGCCCCAGGAGGGGAAAAAGTTGTGTAGGGGAGGAGATAGTGACACATGCTGCGGCCTGCAACTCAACCATTACCAGTAGCAGTCGCCAACTCATGTCAATAAAAACCCCCACCCCCTATAATATGGCATTCTGACTCGTACCCCACCACTACCCCCGTCATCCTCTCTCTCTCTCTCTCTCTCTCTCTCTCTGTGAAAATAAATTTCTCTTATTTTGACTTCTCCCCCACCCCAAGGCCCAAGCAATCATTTATGACTAGGCTCTACCCTCCCACTTCCACTCCAATCCAATTCGTTCGTTCCCCCCTCCCCGTACTTTTGATTCCCTCCATCTTCTTCCCAACTTCAGATTTCCTATTTTCCAACCACCCAACATGCCACCCAAACACCCCCGCTCTTCATCCCCCCTTCACTGCTGTTTTTACTTTAATTTTCTTAATTATATGCTGCTTTACTTAAATACATCAACAACTAATTACAACAATCCAAAAAGTAGTGCTCAATTTTTTTTGGGGCTGAAATATTTTGAACTGATCATAAGTAGAAATTGCTGTACACCGCTTCGCATGTCACATGATTATAAATTGAACTTACGCCTAAAAGGTTAATTAATACAAAAACAACTTCTAGGGGGAAGAAAATCTACTATCTGGCTATCACATAATAACCGGAAAAGAAGGAAAAGAAAATTACCCATGATAAAATTACAGGCAGGGTGGTGGTCCCTACAGGAGGGCAGGCCCATTATGTTTTAAATCAGGTGCAGCCTCAGCTGCTGCTCCTCCGACTCCGAAAGGGGATCCGGCAGCTGCAAGATTAAGGCTGCCACCGCCGATAGAAGTGAGCAGAGCAGAAAGGCCCAGGCGTGGAAGCGCCACCAGGACCGATGCCCAGGCCCAGAAGATCAAGAGTAGTGGGCTTGTTCACAAGGAGCGATGAGGGACCACCACCCATCATCAACCCGGTTAATGCAGGGCCTCCTCCTACTCCTCCTTCAGAGGGAAGTCCCAGTCCCAGCCCAGCTCCTACCGGATTGCTATTTCCCTTTACATGCCCGCTCCACTGGGTGCTGCTGCTGCTGCCGCTGCTATCTAGCTGTGCTGACGAAGGCGGCGGTGACATTGCCAATCCCAAGCCCCGAAGTAAAGACGCATTTGATGCTGCTGCCCCCATTTGTGCTGCCTTCTGCAACAACGCAGTAGCCGACATTGCAGGCTGTGGAGATGGAGCGTAGTGCCGGTGGCTTTGATCAGGGTTTGGAAAGAGGGAGGAGCTAGTGTTGGAGAGGTAGAGAGAGGCGGAGGAAGGAACGGAGAAGTGGGTTCTGCCCGCAGGCTTCTTTGGAAGGGAGAGTGGTGGAACCTCGGAACGACCCATTGCATATGAAATCGGAGAACGTGGACGAAGGTTGGGATGTCACTGGTGTTGTCGAAGGAGCAAATATACTTGCAAATACACTGGTACTGCTGCTGCTGCTAGAGCTGGAGCTGGTGCTGGTGCTGGTGGCTGTGCCTGTGGTGCTTAACGATATAGTAGCTGGTGCTTGCTGCAACACTCCTACCGGATTTTCAGATATCTCTGCACCTAGAAAATGGATTTTAATTATAAATCCCTCATCCAGTAACTCACAAAAAATAAGAGTAATCAAATAGGAAGGTACAAAGTCCACCCCCATGAGGAGAGAGAGAGAGAGAGAGAGGAGAGCAGGCTTTGTGTGTTGTTTCCCCCTTTTTTCAAGTCAAGGAAAGAAATAACATCTTGAACTTGGAAAATAAAAAGAGATGCAATCATGGCGTCCTTTCTCCCCCTCTTTTTTGCTTTTCGATCCTTGAGCTCGATTATCGCACCACCGCCAATGCATTCAGAATAATCATAAAACTATTCCCTCCCTCCTCTCTCTCTCCAGTCCCCAGAAGAGAACAAGGCCAATAACAGACAACTGAGACAAGTCGCGTCAAATTAAAAGTAAAAAAATCGAGCGTATCACATGAAAGAAGAGGGGAGGGGGGCCTGAGTGTGAGAGAGGTGAGAAAGAGAGAGGCTACTCATCTTCTAAAAATGGAATAATAGACAATAAATGATGAAACCCCTATGGCAAAGCGTTAGAGGTTTTTCTAATATTGACCAAAGGCTATAAGACAAATCCAATGCATAGACTAAGCTATATTAATATTATTATTACCAGGACTTTGAATGGACAGCACAGTAGCGGACGGAGTGAAGGCAGTTGGGGATGACAAGCGCTTTCTCAATTTCTGGATTTTCCTCAGTGTTGGTACTGGGAAAGGACCTGCCCTCCTCTAGCACTCTCACAGGCTAGAGCATCACAGAAAGCTCTGTGTGTTATGGAGAGCTATCCCTCCTTCATGTTTTCAACAACACCGAAACCCAACATGGCACACAAATGGAAAACACCTAATTAAATTAGTCCCTTTTGTTTTTTGAGAAGAAAAAAAAAAGGAGAATAATCAAACATTTATGGAAGCTCGGAAGTTGTAAACTTTTCCATTTCCTACGATTATGAGCAGGCCCGTCCGAGGATGTAAAAGGAAATGATAAAGAAGAAGAAACAGTAGAGAACCTAGAAACAAAGTTCCGCAATCGCATTTTGTATTCTCTGGTACCGCAAGTTTTCAAATGCGACTTCCAATCTGACTGCACGGCGTACTTCTTGGAGCATCTCTCGCACTTCCACTTCTTCTCTCCATGTTTTCTGCAAAAATGCTTTTTTATGCCCGTGAGATCTCCTAGTGCTCTCGTCGGATCGTGATGAACACAGGAAGGTTCGGGACAAACGTATACTCGTTTCCGAATCTCTTTGCTTGTTCTTTGCCGAAGTTTCCATGGGAGGTTGTGACCTCGCCGGTGAAGTTGAAGGTTCTGGTCGCGTTGGAACCCTTTGTTGCAGATCTCGCACACGAAACGGTTCGTTGCCATTAGGGTTTTCGGTGACAAAGCGATCACCTCGGCATCCGGATCTGCAAAATCCACACAACACGGTCGACTCTCTTCGTATTGGGAGGGAAATAATTTTCCTAAGATTTACATTCGAATTTAGGGTTTTTGTAACTTACCTGGCGTTCCGGGGAGATTTCGCTTCTTCTTCGTTGGCGCCACTGGTTGTGGTCCCGTCTGATTACCAGAAGAAGTTACACTGGCTTCTCCAGAAGCGGTAGAAACAGTCATCGGTGACGAAATATCTAACTCCACCATAATCGGCCTACCCAAACCTTACAATTCCTTCAAAGCAGAAATCGTCCTCAAAAGATGCAATTCAGCTTCTAGGGTTCCAAAATCAACTAATCCGAACTAGGGTTTCCACTGAGCTCTCGACGCCTGAAGGATCCAAGAACATACAATCTCTAGCTCTAATTCTAACAGCTTCTACATACGAAACTTCCCCAGGGAACCAAAAATTCTCGAGAAACACAGCAAGCCCAACCAATCTCCATAAGCAACAATCGCGATTGCTTCCTGGGAAATCACAACTTTCCTAGAAAAACCAGCGAAAAGTTTGAGCTTCCAAAAAAATGGTTTGACTTCAATTCTGCTAAAATGAAGACAAATGAGAAAATCAGTTGCGCTCAGTCGTCGAGAGGCGGCCGGAGAACAAAGGTTCCAAACGGCGGCGGCGTGAGCAATGGGAGAGATAAGGAGAAAAGACCTTGTATCATCGTCAGTAGAAAAAGAAATGCACAAAACTGAAAGCGGCGCCAGTTAACCATGGTTGTGAACTAGCATACTGCTAACTATAGTTAGTAGGTGTGAACTGGGGTCCAAGTCTTTTCCCCCCGACTCGGTTGTACAAATCTCACCGACCACAGTGCATCGTGTCCCTCCCCTCTTTTTCCCTCCCTCTCTTTTCCAAAAAAAAAAGACAAGTCAGTTCTTAATTAAATATTAAAATAATTAATAAGACATTATTTAATTAAGGGCCCATCCTTGATCCTCTCCCCACCCACCCCACCCAGTGATAGTTTCTTGTTTAGTAGTAATTTTTACATCAAGTCACTTCATCTGTTTGGTCTACATTATTACCATTTTTCATCACTCACCCCTCCGTAGCGTCCTTGTACGGACGTATGATGAGCCTTGAGCCTGGAACTGGCTGGCTGGCTGGCTGACCTCTCTCCCTCCTCCTCCTCCTCCTCCTAATGAGCCAAGTGATTATATTTTTACCAATCAAACTCACGAAATAACAGAGATGCCATCAAAGGCGATAAGGACGAGGATAAAAAATCAGGACAAGCGTAAGAAATTGTCCTCATCCAAGTGGCAATCTCGTCATTCTGCCGAAAATCCTGTCCAGATTCATTTGATCCGTTCATGCCTATTTTTCCATTTTTAAGGCATATGACTCGTCAAAACAGGAGCTAAAAACATCTAAAGAGTGAATTTAGGGGGGAAACTGGAAATTACGTTAATAAATAATAATAATAATAATAATATTTGTCCTGACAAGCACTTCTCGCATTCACATACCATCTTAATCTAAATTAAGATAAGGATTTATGTATTTAACCTAAATGGGCCCAAATATGATCTGACTTCTGACCCGGATTCGCGTTGGAGAGTGGGTCCCGGGAAGAGGGGGTTTTAATATTTAAAAATGGATAAATTACGACAGCAGCTGATGACAGTCGTCGGATGAGGGAGATGCATGGTAAGAGATTAGGTCGGGGGAGTAGGATAGAGTTGTTGTTTACTTAAAAAGGTAAAGAGACTCTTGTCTTTGTATGCAGGAAAGAAAGAGAGAGAGAGAGAGAGAGCTACTCTCCTCTTTATCTTTCGATTCGGACAGCTACACAAAGCCGACCTTCTTTTGGAAAAAGCTACGACGGAGGGGGCATTTTCGACTTTTCGCATATTCCATCGCATGATTCTCCACTCCAGCACGCACCGACCTCCTCCTCTCTAGTCTCTGCTTGCTACCCATGACACGTAATTGGGGCCGTCGTGGGCCCAGATGCTGACATGGACGGCCCTGATTCATCCCCCCCTCACCACTTTATGTGCCCACTTTCATTTCTTTTTCCTGTATCTCACGAGCTATAAATTATTGGATCGAGGTATCAACTCATGAGGAAACTGCACAAGATTAAAATAAAAATAAAATTGCTTGGGGTTTGTTTGGGAGAAAGAAAATACCATTTTTTTTAATTACTTTGATAATTAAAAATTTTACTATATTAGTTAAGCATGAAAGAGGACAAAATTAGACTTTTTGAAAGTCAAATATTCATTTATTTATTTATACATTTAATTATTTGTCTAGGGTTCAACCATCTATACATAACATGAGAAGTAAATCGTAAACAGAATGGATTTATTTTTGGTGGAGAATCAATGAGCATATTTAAATCTCAAATAAGTGAAAAATGAAGATTGCTTGTCTTTGAAAAATCAGAATGGAGAAAATGATTTAGTATGAGGAAAGGTGTTAAAAAAATGGAAATAAAGGGCAATAATGATATGGATAGAATTAGCAAGGCAGAGTATCTACAAACCATACTTTAATGCAACACAGCACTTTGTGGGTTATGGAAATTCCATTTTGGTTGTTTTATATTTTTTATTTTTTGATGACATGGTGGATTAGATTAGATTAGATTAGATTAGATAAGATCTGTATTTTTTGTAATTGTGGACCAAAATCCCCAAAAAGAGAAATGCCTACCACCTTCAAACACACTTTTGGGGAACAAATGTTGTTTATACTGTCTACAATAAATATCTATATATATTGTTGCTTCCTACATATCAAAGAAAGATGAAATCCTTCTACCTTATAATAATTCAACATGTTATTTTTGTAGATAATCATTGATCTTGTGGCTTGATGGTAGTTTTCTATATGATCATAATCATATACACAAATTTGGTTTTGGGGTTTCTTTCAATGAAAAGTTGAATTGTCCAAGACTACTATTGAGTTGTCTAAATAGTGGAAATACTGTATTTTCTTTTTCCAAATTTTGTTTGTTGTATAAAGAAGATTGATGTGCATACGGCTGGGGTTGTCCAATTGGGATGGTTGTAAAGGTACTTTGTCTTACTTCCCTTCAGGTTTGTGTAATAGTTAAACGAACAAACAAACAAATATTTTGTGAAACTTTTCATGAGAGACAAGTTCCAGTAGAAAGAATATATGTTATTCTGACTGCAAAATAATTTTAAATCTCAAGTAAGACTGATGAAATCTGATTATAAGACTTTGTTTGGAATTCAAAAGCACAAAGAGAAAATAGTTTAAGAAAAATAATTTTTTTTTATGTTTGATTTCATAGCAAATATAATTAATTTTTAAAATTTTATATATATTTTAAAATTTATTAGCTTTTATACAATAAGAAGGAAATAAATAAAACAAGTTTAAATAAACCTATAAAATTAATTTTGTAAATTTAAATATATTTTTTATTTTCTATAAATTTTTTATCTTTTATTTTTCTACTCCATTTTAATTTTCGGGTTCCAAAGAAAGAGTAAGTATTAATTAACCATTGACAAGCTGTGAGCCTCTGATGGAGGGGTGTGAACAGACAAGATTCAATGCTGCACAATAATTAAATAAAAATGAGGCATAGAGAGCTTAAGCACAATCATCACCAATTTGATAGAAAGAGGGAAAGCGGAAAATAAATAAATGAGTGATAGGGCATGAGCAATCATCACCAATTTGATTGTATACCGCTTGGTGCTTTTTATTTTTCCTTTTTTTATTTATTTATTTTTTTAATTTCTTCCTTTTGTGATTCCAATACAGACTGCAAAGGTCCACCTTGGATCTGGATTGTTACATCATCCCTCTTTTCCTACCTCTCTATCTTTTTCTTCTTTTCCTTTTCAAAAGCGTGTGTGCAAAAGCCAACTTTGCTATTATTATGATATGTGGAGACCTGTGGGGTCAGATGCCTTATTCTGAGAGTTCATGAGTCAATGCCTACTTATTTTTCATTGTTCTGTGTGTTTTTATTGTGTGATTGTAGCATTGTGCAGGAATAAAGATAAGTCCAACTCCTTATTTTCTCCTATTATGTCATTATTATAGCATGCTATTATGTTTTTTCATAGATCCCAGGATTTATCCACAGTATTTAGTATTTGCTATTTATTAATCAAACAAGGAAGGAAGTTATTGTTTTAGTTATGTTATATAAAGGCTCTCTCTTTTATTTTCCCCTGGATTGTTGGAGCATTCTACGTACCAAATAATAATAATAATAACTCTTACTTTTTAAAGTACATTATGTAATGAAGCTCCACTTGGTAGGAAAAAGGGTATTGATAAATTTAAAGGTAGGTATAATTCATAAAGAAGTAAGAAATGATGGGATTAGCAAAGTATCAACGCAAGGGAAAGGCATGCAAGGAATAGTAAGAGGCCTTATCATACTGAGAATCTCAACGCCTACATCAAACATGGAGAAATTGGGTATGAAATCCAATTGGTTGGTCCCATTAAAAATTATTGCATATGGACATGAAATTATGAGATCATGGAAGATCATAGCAGCTGTGATTTTAAATATTTAACTATATCATAATACCCTCCATCATTATCAAGCTTAGACAGTTAGACGGCCCTTCCCTATCATTCCCTGTCATTAAATCGTAAATATTTTTCCACCACTTTAAATGGAAATTATGCACGTAATGATGAAAGAGTTCATCATCACGCAAATCTAAAAAGACTAACCAAGCAACTAAAGAAGAAGCTGCTCACATGACAACACTGTAACCAGCAAATCGGCTACAAAGATGCAAGATGAAATCAGAAACAGAGACAGAGAACAACAATATACGTTAAAGAACCCCCACCACAGTCATCATCAGGAGAACTATTATGCTTCGCCCATCTTTATGTGCCCCTTTTCAGTAGGGGTATCGATCGGTTGAATCCGTTGCAAGCCCATTTTCCGAAACCCCCCAATCATAGTAGGAAACTAAAGGAGCTACTAAGTGAGGAAGCCCGATTTCGAGAGGACTAGACAGGACTAACTGGGAGATAAATCATTCAATAGCGGATAAGAATCGGGTTCATAAAATGGATCACTTGCCCCAGAAAGAGGTGCCTAAACTAGGGTTCTTATGAGCAAGTATTGCAGACTAAAAGCTTTAAATTAAAGATAAGCAAAAAAGAGGAGGTCGACTGATCAACAGAGGACTTAAGTCCATGAGTTGGATGCCCTGCCTCCTGTGAGGACTGCTTTCAATAAAAAGGAGATGAGAGATGAGCAATTTATTCCCTTCCCTAGTTGAATTCGTTCTGGAATGGCAGAAAATTTACTTGGAAAGATAATTTAAGGTTGCAACGATTAGAAAATGGAAGTGGAATGAAAAAACCGGGGTGCATGCTAACTTAAGAATGCTTTCTCACATATCTGCACAGTTGCACTGATGTTTTCGAGTAAGTTTTTTGTCTATCATTTTTGGAGTGTACAAAACATTCTCTATAAGTGATGTATTGGAAAATTGAAGTATTTCAGCATCGAAATGCATTGAAGATTTCACCCCGCATTATGTCAATTGGCATGTGCTCAACTGTGTACCGTTCCGGGCCTATATATACACCCGCCCTTTCCAAGAGCGCAACTCCTTCCTCCCTACCATATCTTGATGCATAGAGCTTCAGGTACTCAAAGTCCTAATAAAAAAAGATTGCAACAGTAAAAGACAGTATTAAAACCAACATATAATGAATCAATGATAAACATCTCACCAGATTTCTTGACAGAAACATAACTAATGAGACAAGGGGTGGTGGACGAAAAAAAGAACAGGGCACTAGCATAGAAAACATATTCATATGGATGGGTGGTTTGTAGGTAAGAGATTCAATGTTGTTAGGAACATATATTTAGGAATTCTAGGAATAATTCAGAGAAATGTGCAACTAATGGTATTCAAAATAACATACAAATATCAACCACAGAACATTGTCAGTTTTAAAGTTGGGATACTAAGTTTGCATTTCTGCAACTCCAAAAACTGGAAAAAGATCAAAAGCGCTGTCCTGACTACAAATATCAAAACAAAAATTATTCTAAAAGATTACCTGCAGGCCGCTGAGAATGCGCTCTAGTCTAACCGAAGCAACTGGTTCATGAGAAGTTGAGTACACTTCACCAGGGTAAAACAAGACCCCATCACCTGGGGGGAGACCACGTCTAAAACATACCTGCTTACAGGAACGTATTACAAAAAAATGACAAAGAAGGTAGCATCTAAAATTGCAATTCAACAAAGGACCCAGAGGCCAAGCAATTACCTCTGCACTAGGAAGTGTTGCCCTCTCATAGCAGTTGGCACCCCAATACAGAAATCACCTTGCCATATGCTTTCCAATGCATATCACAGCTCGATGTTGTGTACCTGCATCCCAAGGTGCCAGTTGGGATGAGGATGGGATAGTCCCATGCACACATATGTCCACCATTCCCTATAAGAAAGACAAGATTGTTTTCCTTCACTTAAACACTAGATACAACACACAGAAATAAAAAGCTTTATGCATCTACACATGCACTCGTTTCTTAAAACAGCAGACTGTCCACCATGCCCCCATACTCAACTAGAAAATAATAATAATAAAATTAATAACTCAAAAACTCATGAAACACAATTTTGTAGTTTATATATACAATTGAGACAGTTTGTAGCTTATAAAAAGCAAATGGCCACCATGCCTTTTGGTAACTCTAAAATTGAAAATAATGACAATGAAAATAATAATAATAATAATAAGGTTAAATTACAGACACCGTCTAAGGGATCTGACAATTATGTTTTATGCCCCTTAGGCTTCTAAAATTACAGACACTCCTTCGACTGACCATAGTGTAACAATATCACCCCCTGACTGATGTTGACCAACCTTGATAATTGACTATTACTTGACAGATGAGTGCCTAAAAATACTTCCAAAAGCCGGATTTCTATTATCCTAATTCAAGTTATGCCATTATCTAATTAATTTCAACCAACTTTTTTACATAATTTTAATTGAGCTTTCTAATTCATATTAAATGCCTTCATTAAATAAAATAAATTAAATTTATTTCATGTTTTACTAATTAAAATCGTTAAATTTAATTGTTCATCATCTTTATTTTTTTTCTTTCTCAGCTTTTCTTCCTAAAATAGAGACTTCGCTGATTACATTCCCTTAGAGCTCAAAAGCTCGAAGCTCTAGTTAATCTCTAGCAACTTTCAAGCATATTCCTTCTTGTCTCCATTTGTTGGTATGTAAATAAAGAACATAATGAAGGAATAAAGATAAAGAAAAGATAGAACACTGAAAAAAGAAAGGGAAAAGAAAAGAAAAGGGAAAAAAGAAGATAATGACCCATAAGAAAAGGGGGAAATATAGGATGGTTTCAGGTGGCATTTCATCACTCATTGATCCTTTTATGTCTCTAACCTCATTCTCTAACTGATTCAACTCAACCTTCATCAAAGTCTACGTAACCAACTAATCCAAATCCTGCCACCACCCTTCTAAACATATCAATAATCAATGCAAACCTAACACAAGCATCACCCTCAAAACATCTAGTCTTCACCACAAACCCAAATGTTTTTCTCCAATTCACAAGTGATCCGCAGTCGAACAAATCCAATTCATGGCCACAAAGCAATGCTCATTCAAGTAAATCCCAATTAAAGCATATAAAAAAATGTCAAAATTTCTAGCAACTCCATATTAGTATTCACAAAGCATGCACCCTATGAAACCACGTCTCTCTTCTCTTCCATTTCCTTAAAAATCAACTTAGTCAATGCTAAATTGCCATATTTGGAGTAAACCCTAGCCAATGGCATCAGTACTATTGTCATTGTTCCTGCGGCAGCTCAACTCCATGGAAAACATCACTACATCATTGGAAATCTTAGACATCATGGAATTGGCAAGCTCTTTCATATCAAAGTCCCACTAAAACCCTGAATTTCAAATTCAAGAAAACTTTACAAATTTGAATCAGGAAATTTCAACAAGATAAAGTAGTATACAGAGAAACACTGAACCTGAAAATGCTTTTGTTTGGCCTCTCACTTTACAATGTGATTCCAAGCTGTCTCTCTCTCTGTAAGTGGTTTACATCTCCATTTTTTTTTTAAAAATAAGGAAAAATAAAAAAAATATAATAAAAGGAGATGAATGGAAAAAAAAGGGCTCAGGTACAAATAAAAATAAAAATAAAAAGACAACAAAAAGTGTTCTATGTTTTTTTTTTTTTAAAGATACCTATCAAAAAAAAAATATTTAAAAATAAAGTTTATTATTAGATTTTAGCCTTCTATTCAAATCTTTTAATGGCCAGTAGGAAACAAAAATGATATAATTTAAAATTCTTAAGAAACGAGATAACCAGCTTAGCTTTATTTAATTTCAATGTGTGATCACATAATTTTTTTTGATAAATACTTGTCAGTAGTCATCATAATCATGTCATTCAATGCAATTTTAGTCTCCTCATAAAAGACAGATTGAAAATTTAAGGCCCTTCCTCGTCTCTTTGATTCTTTCTCTCTTTCTCAAGCTCGTAGTTTCTCTTTCTAGAACTCAGCCATGGTTTCGCATGTACCAACCACATGGGGGCTTTAACTTTGAATCACCTATTAATTCCAGTGCATCGATGCTCCTGTTGATGTTGTGCTGAATTTGAGGATTTTTTTTTTCAATCTCAATTTGAGTATTTTGGACGATGTCGATTGCGTTTGAGAGCGGTGGAGGTAGTGGGATCTGACGAGGGGGCGCTGGCACGTGGAGCCATTGCCGGCCACCAGATTCTACCACCAGAATCGTCAGCCGCCAACCAAACCATCCAACCACTTGCCGTCTCTGTCCAAGGCCTGCTATAGTGATTTTCAAAGAGATTTGTGTGTAGTAGCCCTAGTTTTCTAGGGTTTTTCTCCTTTTTCCTTGATTTCTTCGAGATTCTGACATGAAGATGTCATTTATGGTTTTGGGACCAAAATCCATTCAGGTGGTGTTTTTCGTGGAAAGGTGGTCATTTTCCTTGCAAGATCCTATTTTAAAACATTTTTCGAATTCAAGGAAACGTTTGAGTTCGATCTTGCATATATGTTCAACAAACTGAGGAGTTGTGTGTTATTATTGCCTGTCAAGACATGTACGCTAGAATGGTAGGAAGTTATAGAATAAAAATCAAAGATTTCAGTCTCTTCATTATTAGAAATCACTTAAGTCTACATCTACTTCTATCACTACACTCATCGAGTTAGGTAAAACCAACACATGTCTTATTTCCTCTTCCTCCATATGGGTCATTGATTCCGGAGTCACCAATCACATGACAGGTAATTCCAACTTATTTACTACGTTTCAATCACATCCTTCTACCTCTACCGTTACCCTTGCAGATGGGTCAACATCTTGTGTCATTGGAGCAAGAACAATTCATGCTCTTTCTCAAATCACTTTGACCTCTATTTTGAGTTTATCACAATTATCTTTTAAATTAATTTCTATAAGTAAACTCACTTTCATTGCTTAATTACGATATCTCATTTTCACGATTGTTGTCTTATTTAAAGATCACACCGACCGAACCGAATTATTGGTAGGGACGTGTCGGAAGTCTCACAATCAGCAACCAAGGTGCCCTAAATCACATTGTTTGATGCGGGTTGTTACCTCATTCAAATTACATATTGTTTTAGTCATCTTTCTCTTTCTGTTGAAGAAGCTAGGTCCTCAGTTTCTAGTCCCCATCTTAATTGAACAGTGAGTCGTGCCAATATGCTAAGTTTCATCGTGTGCATTTGAGTCCTAGATTCAATAAACAAGTTTCTGCTCCTTTTAAGTTAATTCATTCTGATGTTCAGGGTCCTTGTCTAGTTATGTCTCCCATCGAGTTTAAGTATTTACCGTTGTACAATTTGGCGATTTCTCTTATGTCCTTGGCTATCTAATGAAAAGCCCGTTGATCTTTTCTCATTTTGAGCGTGCCTTTTGGGCGAAATTCAAACGTAATTGATATGCCATTGAGCATTGAGAAGTGATGCTGGCAGAAAGAATATTTGTCGAAACCTTTTAGTCTTCATATCACAACATGGGATTAACCCCATTAGACTTTGTGTGTTGATACACCCTCTTTGGAATGGGGTAGTTAAGAGAAGAATAGGCAATGCTTAAGGCCTGCCGAGGCCTTTGTTCGAGATAATGTCCACTAAACATTTTTAGGTGAGCGTAGTCTGTAACTATTTTTGGCTAATAAGATGCCTCATCGGTTCTTAATTAGGACTCTTACCGTGTTTCCAAATAATCCATTGTTCCTAATTGATCCCAAAGTATTTTGATGCACATGCTTTGTTCAAGATGTCCGTCCTCAAGTCTCTAAACTTGATCTAAATTCCTTAAAGTGGATTTTTGTGGGATATTCTTGTGTTCAAAAAGGGAATAGGTGTTATTGTCCCACTCGTCGACGTTACTTTGTGTCTATTAATGTTGCATTCTTTGAGACTAGTCACGGGGAGGAAGAAGATTTATTAGTCTATATTGTTTCCTCTTGAGCTCCTACTCTAGCTCCCATTCCTATTAAACCTCCCATTACTCAGATGTACTCTCGACGCCAAACCCTCCAGTCTCTAGTCAACGGCTGCCGTCATCGAATCCAATCCCGGGTGATGATCTTGGGTGCTCTTCGTAAAGGTAAAAGTCAATGTGCTCACTCAATCTCTTCATTTGTTTCCTATAACCATTTTTTTGTCTTCCTCTTGTTCATTTATTGCATCTCTAGATTCTATCTCTTTTCCTCACATTGTCCATGAGGCTTATCTCACCCTAGTTGGCGTAGTGCTATGGTGGATGAAATGCAAGCTTTAGATGACAATGGTACATGAGACAGTACCTTTACGTCTTGGAAAAGAAGAATTTATTAGTCGTCGATTAGGTGTTTGCAATAAAGTTTAATCCTGATGGATCTATTGCTAAATTGAAGGCCCGTCTTGTTGCTAAGGGTTATGCTCAGACTTATGGAGTTGATTATTCTTATACATTTTCTCCTGTAGCAAAGTGACGATAAATAGTGTGTTTATCTCCTTGTTGTTCTCCTGATTGGGACTTGTATCAACTTGATATCAAAATGTCTTTACGCATGGAGATCTCGATGAGAAGTTTACATTGAGCAACCTCCAAGTTTTGTTGCTCAGGGGGAGATAGGGAAGGTGTGTCGTCTTCCAAAATCTTTGTATGGTTTGAAACAAAGTCCTCGTGCTTAGTTTGGCAAATTCAATCAAGCAGTTAAGAAATTTGGCATGCAAAAGAGCAAGACTATGTCTATTATAGGAATTCTAGTTCTAGAATTATTCTATTGGTAGTGTATGTGGATGATATTGTTATCACTTGGAGTGACTCTAAAGGTATCTCATCTCTTAAATCCTTTCTTCACAATCAGTTTCACATAAAGGATTTAGGAACACTGAAATATTTCTTGAGTGTTGAAGTCATGAGAAGTAAGCAGGAAATTCTATTATCTCAAAGGAAATATGTGCTCGATTTGTTATCTAAGACAGGGAAATTGGGCGTCAAACCATGTAGTATTCTCATGGCTCCTAATGTACAACTCACTAAGGAAAATTATTCGAAGATCCTAAAAGATACAGAAGGCCGGTTGGGAAATTGAATTATCTTACATTAACTCATTTGAATATTACTTATTCAATAAGTGTTTTGAGTCGGTATATGTCATCTCCCACAATCAGCCATTGGGCAGCTATAGAGCATGTCCTATGCTACTTGAAGGAAGCTCTTGGACATGGAATATTGTATAAGAAGTATGATCATACCAAAATTGAGTGTTTTTTGATGCAGGTTGGGCATGATCTAAAGAAGATATGAGATCCACCTCAAGATGTGTCTATTTTGGAGGAAATCTAATCTCATGGAAGAGTAAACGGTGTTGTCTGAAATCGAGTATTAGTCAAAGTATAGAAGTCATGTCTGATGCGTAAAGCGAGATCACATGGATACGTCAATTAATGATTGAAGTGGGCATCAAAACTTTAGTACCAACGAAGCTTTGGTGTAATAACCAAGTTGTTATGCATATAGCGTCGGCACCAGCATTTCTTAGATAGATGGCTTATTGAGATAGATTGTCATTTTGTCCATGAGAAGATCCAATTAGGATTAATCTCTATAGGATATGTAAAAACTGGAGAACAGTTAAGAGATTTTTTCATAAAAACCTTTAAGTAGGGATAGAGTTAGTTATCTTTGTAACAAGTTGGGCATGATCAATATCTATACTCCAACTTGAGGGGGAGTGTTATAGTATAGTACTGTTAGAAACTAGTTGGGATAAGAAAACATGTATTTATGTAAAGTTAGGAAACTTCGTATTCGTTCCTATTTGATTTGGGATTGTCTTGTATATAAATAGGTAGTTTGTGATCAATAATAAACACAATTTTTCCTTCAGTTATCTATAATTACAATGTTGAAGGGTACATGCAACAAGAGTGTAGCTCCACATGTTAGAAAATCATTCGAAGATGCCAAAATGCAACAAGCGGGCTTGAAGGAATGACATAATACTCGTACTTGTTCTTCATCAACATTTTACATGAAAGCAGATATTGCACTCCATAAGGTGAACCCTGGCCCCAATTTCTTGACAGCTTTGAAGCAAAGATCCAGAGGAGCTACTCTTACATACAGCATTCAAACTTTGATCCATATTCACCATTTAGGCAAGTGCAAACAATGGATCCAAACAAAAATCAACTCCAAAATCAGATCCGCCAAAGTGCTGAAATATCTTAATTTCTTAATGGCCAGATCAAAGTCAAAGGAAATGGTATTTAACAAAAGCATTCAACATGAGGCCTAGAGGTCTGAGAGAGCAGAAGCTTCAAACGACCACTAATTACTATGACTTCAAAATAACCTGAAGGATCATTGACTCAGGGTGGAAGTTGTATATCAAATTAGAAAATCTAAAGGCTTAAGACAACATCTATTGTAGTGTAAAACTACACTTTTGACAAACAAGCTAAGATTTTGTTTTGGTAGTTACTAGCATGGATTGGGCACGGTGTTCTTTTATGTTTTTTTCCTAGAACTAGTCTCTAGCACAATTTCACAAGCACAACTTGTTTTGAACTAGAGCCTACGCTTATTTTGACTGTAGGCTCCCATTATCTTGGTAGGGAAGCAAACAGCACAGCTAGGATGTGGGAATGAAAATGGAGCTCCAGCCTTAATTAGGGAAATGGCACAGCAAGAATGTGGGGATGAGAAAGTTGACAACAGGTTCATGAATCGGTTATAGAGAAGCCTAACAAACAAATCCTAAATCACATTTCCATTTATTTTTTAATTAAGATCACAAGACCTATAGCAGGCACAGAAGAGCAATAAAAAAGCGGAAGCAGGGTTATAGTTGGACCTATCCTTTAGCAAGTTCCCGCAAACAGGATATTGAGTAAAGTCTCACCAGTACTCTACATCCAAGAACCAACCTATATAATAGTTTTGCTACCACAGAAGCTGGCTAGATATCAAATTGGATTATCTAAGCGATGTGATCTCTAAAGACATACAGAAAGAGAATAAAATAAAACAGAGCTCAATATCAAGTATGAATATCAAAAACCTAGCTAAATCATGTTCCAAAGGCTGCAATAAGGAGCTTACAAATCCAAAAGAGAAAAAAAAAAAAAAATGGCTGCAGTAAGAAAGGTTTCAACTTTCAAAACTCTTGATCAGAAAAATTTATAATAAACAAAATAAACATAGATGACATTATTTTTACATATATCTGAAGTGTACTGCACACAACATTCCAGAGGCTAAGCTACCATTGAGAAAGAAACAGTGCAAGATCTTCCTGTAACCAATTTTCCCCCATCTTGTCATCAAAGGCAGAAAATTATTTTTTGAACATGATTTTTCATCAAGGTATATGTATATTAAATAGACTGCTACTATGGAACTTAATTGTAATATCCAAAATTTTCGATGATCAAAACGCCAACTAAACTAAATCTTTCTACAGTGAAGATGAATGCCTGACATCATTAAATGATTGCATTCATGTTTCCTATTTATACTATAAGTATCTTAGGAAGGACCCAAATGTTTAATTATTAGGAAACAAGCCATGTGTCTTATACCATGTGCTCAAGTACTCAAACTCAACATTTTGTTACCTAGAGGCAAGTTCCTTTTCCAGGGTTCTAGGGAGTGTGATTGGTAAAGGACCTAATCCTCAGCACTGCCAAGTAATCACCTGCAAACTCAAACCCGCTTTTTCATGCTTCACAGCCGAGATTACAACACATCAAGCAGTGGCCCCTCAAACTCAGATTTTCACTCCCTCTAATGCAAGCATCCAAAAACAAATGTTACATCTTTCAATAAAATAAATAAATAATAGAGAGGGAAAAAAAAAAACAAGTGGGTGTGTAACTAGCATGAGATAGTAAATTGAGGTAAGAACAAGTTCCTTATGTAATTATCAAAAGGCATTACTTTCACCTTAAATGAGCAACAATTAAAGATATAATTTTTTGAGTAAATTTTAGTATGTGAGACAATGCTCAAGCACAGAAAGCTTTAAGACAGATCTGTGTTGAAGTCCAAACAAAAATTATCAAATAAGCTACCAGCACAGTCCAGTAGTTTACTCATTATCTTACATACAAGCGACATGACCAAGTTGAGATAGACTGGCATTTACTGATAATTAAAGTGATTATGATGTAATTTAGATTCAGGCATGCTGATTAAATAGAACAACAATTTGAAAGTAAATTATCGATCTAATAAGTAACAGCAGAAAAAGTTCACAGACCACAGCAGCTACTTATTGTTATTAGTATTATTCTTTTTTGATTGATAAAGGCTACTTATCATGTCCAAGAAAATATACCAATAGTTGCTTTTATAATACAATGTTTAGTACATTACAATCATAGAATAAACTTTCATTTAAGAGGCAACAGAAACACAATTATAGGTTCATCTGTAGCTCAGCTCCTAAAATGTCAGGCAAAGTAGCACAGACTATGTTAAGATGCAAAACAAAATTGAAATAGATCCAAGGTGAAAGTGAGGTGTCTTGGGGGTTGAGAGGATGGGGTTCATTAGGGATGCATATTGCACAGAAGCCAAATAAGAATAGGAAGGGACATTTTACTGGTGCAAAAACCACAAGATGTACATAATGAAAGAGAGCCAATGCCTAATATCAATATAATAGAACCTTTATGGACAAGAAGAATTCAGCACCAAGGGCACACCCTTGATAAAATATTACCTCGCCATTTTCTGGTTGTAGCTCTGCATCCTTCACCAGATCCTCTCGGTTACCAAAAACCCACTCACTGAAAATAGAGAAGACAAATGCAATAAGTTTTCAGATGCTAGAGAATGTAAGAAATATCAGAAAAGAAAATCATCAAGTGATGCGGTTATAGACTAGGTTCGTAGAGATTGGATGAATGGAAAAAAGCCTACTTCTCTTTAGGTAGAAGAGATTTATTCAAAAAGTTCCGGTGATGCCTGTGCAGTTCATTTGCAGTAGACATGGACATTCATCAGTGGTGGGAGGCACTGCCAAGGGTGGTCTCCAAGGAGAGTTGCAGCTTTCCTGAAGTTAGGAACAGAAAGAAGCCAAGTACAGGTGCAGCCAAAAGCATGGAGTGGGAAGGAAGGTAACAATTGGAGAATGATGTAAGTGTTGGATGTTGAGCATAGTCATTCTACACACATTTCAAGGGCATCAGTTTTTTTCTAACAAGGTCAAAACCACAATGGTGGACTTCTTAGGGCAATAAGTCACACATCAAAAGGTGAGTAGATGAAGAGGCAAAGCATATTTTGGGCCAACCCATTACAGTGGTTGGCTCATCTAGGAGTTGTTAGATTCAAGTCCATTTTTATTGGTAAAGAGCGAATATAGTTAAAAAGCAGGCTAAAGCTCAAGTACACAAAGAGGAGTACAAAAGGGAGAACACAAACTGCTCTCACCTATACCCCGGCCAGGTTAGAGCTCTACCAAAGAATTTAAGTTATCAACCTTATCTGGCTGCTTGCGACCATAAGGTGAACAAAAGAAAGATTTCATCCCTAAGAGCAGGAGAGTCTCATTCTCAAAAGCCGCCCTGTTCCTTTCATTCCACAGTGATCGAATAAACAAAGAGGGCCGCCCGACCAAACTCTCTTCCGCTTTGCGACACTAGCGCTGCCAAGCAAGGAAAAATTGGCAAACCGTTAAAGAGACACCTAGTTATAGTCAGTAATGGCCAAAAAGATTCCACAACATCTTAGCTCAGACAATGGATAAGCAAATAAAATTACATTATTTCCTCCTCCTCTTCACATAAAAAACACCTATTTACTAGGGGGATCCCTCTCCTCTTTAAGCTGGTCAAGAGTAAGCACCTTGAGGCTTCCCAGTGAAAAGCCCGGCAGGAGCGATTGGGTTCGGATGGAGCGAAAGGAAATGCAGCGGAGATAATGCATCGACTTACGGTACATAAGCCCTAGAGAAACCCATCGGTGCCAGTCTCCTTTAATAACAGACGATCCTCTTGATAAGGCTTAATTTTCCTATTGTGAAGGAATAGAAGGAACCTTTCCACATCTTCCACCTCCCAATCATTAAAAGATCTTAGGAAGGCCCCGGGACCATTTAAATCTCCTTGAGGAATTCCAAACATCTGCTACCCTTGCATCTTTGTGAGCTAAGATTGAGCAGTGGGGAAGACGTGACCTTAGTCTCACCGCACAGGTCCTTCCAAAAACGCAGCCTCCTTCCATTTCCTAAGGAGGAAGTAGAGTTTTGAGAAAAGGTGAGCCATTCTTTTCTGATGTCTTTCCATAAACCAGTGCCATATCCTCCCCTAATGTCACTGGTGTTCCAGCCCCCATCTCCCTCCCCAAATTTGGTGTTGATCACCAGTCTCCAAAGAGAATGCCTCTCATTGGCAAACCGCCAACACCACTTACAAAGCAGTGCTTTATTCATCTTGGAGAGGCTTCTCACCCCTAGAACCCCTCTGCTTTTCTCTAGGCAAACTGTTTTCCAGTTGGCGAGTGAAATTTTCTCTCTAAGTACTTACCGCCCGAGAGAAAGTCTCTCTGAATCTTCTCCAGTCTTGAACAAACAAGCTTTGGCATTCTAAACAGAGAAAGAAGTAAATGGGAAGGCTAGACAGTGTACTCCGAATGAGAGTGATCCTCCCCCTTTGAGATATATTGTCTTTTCCAGGATGACAATCTTCATGCAGATCTTTCTTGATGATCCCGAGCCCCATATGTGAGGGCGAGTGGAAGGCTCAGTGCGTGTGGGAGGGACCCGTGGAAGCTTACTGAGTGGTCATCATGTCCATGGAAACACTAGTGAGTCAATGACTGGTTGTCCTCCACCCTCTCAGAATATGGAAAAAGATTCCCAAAGTGGGTTGATCCTGGAGGTAGAGTTATTGCTAACCTTTTGGAGATCTTCTTTGATCACCTTCTAAAGGTGACATCTCCAAGGAGTCACGAAGGTGTGGAGTTTAGGAGTCATTGACCCTTATGGAAAAAGCTAATGTTTTCAATGGAAGGCCTTCATCATCACCTTCTCCTCCTTACTTCCCAGTTGATTCGCCCATCTGCAGCAGTGGAACTGATCGCTTGTCAAGGGGGGATTCCTCCTTGTGTTCAAATTCTCAACCTCTAAGGATGTTACTCCAAGATGGTAGATTGCTAAACCTAACAGGAAGTGCAGAAAAGAGTCTTTCGAGAAGAGATTTGATGGGCAAGGATAAGGATGTGATTGGTTTCAAAGTCTTGGGGGCAGTAGGATTTGATGGGGGAGATGGCATCTTCTGAAAGCCTTCCTATTAAGTTTGCAGGGTTTAGTAGCTTTTTGGGGATGCCTTTGGCAGGATTTGAGAAGGGAATTACCTCCCTCCTTAGGAGAATGAAGGCTAGAAAATGGCATTACAGTAAATATCACAAAGGGAAATAGGAAAATGTTCATCACTCATTGACAGGGAAATTAGTAAATCGGAATACTCAATTAATTATAGTAGAACTACTCTCTTTGGTACTGGAAGGGATAGGAGTAGTGGGGCCATATCTCTTCTTTGTGAGGACATTTAAACTAGCACACACAAGCTTGCGCACATACACGCACATATGCCTATTAGCTAGTACTTCTTTCTTTCGCAAAACAAAATGTCTCTCAAGAAAGGCATTAAGGAAAACCATGGACATTATACCTTGTACAATAAATTTGCGTATGAGGACGTAAAAACTTTGGAACTTTCACAAAAGCCTCAAAATTATTCGATGCAAGAGGAGCATCACTTGGCCCTGCATAAAACAAGAGAGTCATATGAGAAGGTCTAAAGCAGATTACAATAAGCAACCACAATAAAAATCAAATAGCAGCTGAGACATAGGAAAAGTAAAAAGAAATAAAAGTTCAAAAATGATTCCTAATCCATTGGAAGCTGCTCAAAGGAGCATTTCCATTGTCAAGAAAATGCTTCCATAAACATCTCCATACAAAGATTTGAAATAATTAAGTTAATCAAAATAGTGAGATATTGATTTCAAATCTTATTATAGAGGAAACATCAAACTGCTCAAAGACAAAAAAGGCAGGAAATGAAGCTGATATTTATTTGTATGAACCACTCATAATTGGCCTTTTCTTTCTTTTTTTGATAAGTCACTAAATGGCCTTATTTAGCACCAAAGGTATGCAAATTTATGAGTTGTTTCAATGGGGAGAAACAATAAACACTCAAGCATGGTACATACTCAGGGATTTCACTAAAACTTTTCTCTAGCAAAAAAAGGTGCAATAAGACTTCCATAAATTTATTTTTAAAAAAACAACAAAAAGTAGAAGTGAGGAATGTATAAAGATAGAGACCTACTTCTTGCCCTTACTTTCTGAATCAAATAAACTTGAGACACTTTAAAGATTATTGAATCTCCATCTTAACAAATCATCAAATCAGGACAGATACAGATCATAAACTGATTCACTTGTTGGACAAAGAATGATAGAGAAAGTGTCGAAGGAAGCAGGGAACGGAAAATTGCTACTGAACCCAGGCATGATAAGCCCACCTGGAAGGTATATTCTAGAAGGAATAAAGAAACACGTGAGGAGAAGGCAGGGATGCCCAGCTGGATGACAGAGCTCAGCATTTGGTGAAACACAAAGAAGCAGCAGGGGATGGAAATGGGAGGGAGAGGATTGAGGAAGTGAGGAGAATTATCCCTGGGCTGTGCGTCTGGCTGGTGCTGTTTTCTCTTTTTTCTTTGGTTACTGGCAGTAGTTCTACTTTTTGTTAGCAGAGGATTGTTTGGGCTTTAACCAAAGGAAATCAATAGAAAGTTTTCTTCCTTCAAAGTTGTCAGTTCTGCTTTGGAATTTTTTATTTGAATACCTTCATATCTTGAAATCTGTAATAGTGACTGTCATTTCTTATCAAAGAATCCAGTATGAATTTCATGCATGGGAAGTGCAAGTAATGACCGTTTGACTACAAGATCCAGGAGTTCCAGATTCAGATCCATCTTAACAAACAAGGCTTCTAATCAGGCCAGATACAGAGATTATAAATTGATTCACTTAATGGACAAAGAACAAGTATGAATTTCATGCATGGGGCGAGTGCAAGAAATGACCTGTTGAGTTGTTGACTACGAGAGACAGGGTTCAAAGTACAGTGCAACAAATTCCCTTTTTAACACCAGAATAGTACCCAGACAGTAACACAAATAGAATTTTGATCTAAAAGGGAAGGGAGCTGTAACTTATCCAGCATATAAAGAGACGAGGCATTTGATCCTTACCACAATAATAAGTAGTTAGAATACGAGCATCATGAGCATAAGCCTGAATCTCACAAGCCATGTTGCGTATGTTATCATACTACTCCAGATTCAGAGCTGATCGAAATAACCCATCAGTTAATCAAAATCGCAATGTAAAATGCAATTGCTGGCATGAAGTAATAACACTAGTAGACAACCAAAATACATTGATGGTGATAAACAAGAAATAGACATAGATTTGTCCATGAAGATAACGAGAGGCTCATCTCTTACAGCATTATTTTAAGGTTTCTATAAAGAAAAAAGCTATTTTTTCTGTACTGATACAATAGACCTGCAAAATCATCCTGACACCTCATCTCTTGCATAGACACACTACATATAAAGCTTCCCAACAATTTGCAGCAGTCTTTCATACCTCATCCCACAAGTAAAAGTATGCTTTCTTCCAATGAGTCTTTGTCTTTAAGGTCTCAATTTCTCTCCGCAAGTAATCCTTCTCTGCACCACTGATGTTGCACATCAAAATGCAGCACACACACATCAGTAACCATCTCTAAATAACCAGAAACAAGCGCAAGTGGACAATAACTGTATACCCAGGGACTACTTGTCTATATGGTACAGCATATGCTGCAAGTCGAGGATCTGAAAAATATTCATCCGATTTTGGATGATGAGCTGCAACAGCAAAGAAGGAAAAAAAAACTGCAATCAACAAGTAAATCTTCTGCAGCAACTCACTTCAAACTGAAGACATTAAAAAGTAGGCTACGACCACAAGCAATCAGTGAATGTTATAGCAGGAGCCATTACATAATTTCAATGAGCGTCACCATATTACCTGGCCATGGACAGGTGTATGTTAAAACACGCATGCTATCACCCCATCTGCAAAAATAAGGGCTAATTCTATATTGAAGGAGCCACTTGAAATGATGATCCAATGCCTCATACCACTCATCAGTCCCATGTTCAACACCAAATCGATCTTCAATGACAGTATCAGATATCTAGAAATATAATTAAAGAAGCAGCCACTCAACTAGACGTTACATGCAACCATTTAAGTCATGATACTGGGAATAAGATACTGACTGACAATGGAGTTCTGAAACATCCATCACCGTCCTCCATGTGAGAAACTTAAGAAAGTTGCCTTTTTGATGAATTAGGAAGTTAAAGAAAAAGAAACTTGATCTACAGCATATCTTTTTTCCTCTTTTCATAGGTAAATATTTTTGTCTTCTTTCTTTTTTATTCCCCAAATAGGGCAAACGTGGAACTCCCATAACCCCATCCAGAAAACAAAATTAAAGTAAACTTCAAACAGAAAAATACTAAGTCATATGAAAGCACACAATCCACCAGTCTATGGCTAAGTCAAATTAATTAAGCAAAACCCAATTAACCCACGTTACATTGAGGAGAAACAATGCTTAGGAAACAAACTGGGGCTATTTATGTATTTTAAGAAAATAGGATAATGGATTATACTATCTGAACCCCATAATCTGTTCAAAAGCAATGCAATGTGTCATAAGCTTTCCAGAGGAAAATACAATTCCAATTCCCCGATATACAATTGCACAAAGAATGAGGATACACCGAATACAGCAGGAAGTGAAGGTGTTAATGGGAGAACAATCCCATACTGTCAAACTCAACTTCACACGTACTGAGGTTTGAAATAGCATCTTCATCCATCCTTATCAACTGGATCACCATCTGAAAGAGTTCGCAAAATGAGGGTGACTGAACAGTGCTTCTTAAATTTGTAGTAGCAGATTTCGATCGTTGTACCTAAAAACCAAAAGAACTCTTAATAGGATTAGCTAAATAAGTAAAAAAAAAAACATAGAAGAAAACCCAAGGTTAAGCAGAACAATGAAAATATAGTATAGCTATAGTTACAGAAACCCACAACTTCATCCAATGGTTTTCCATCAATCGGATCTACAATTTCAAGAAAGTTACTAAGTTCCTTTGTATAGTTGGCGCCTCTCAGCTTTACTTAGGCACTTTGCAGCAGAGATCTGTATTGGACAAGTTAAATATTTAAAACTCCATTCCTATATTTTGACATAGAATATAATGGAATAGTGATTAATAATGCAGAAGCAATTCAAGAGTATAAAAAACAACAGTCAGGAGCCTTTGAAACAATTTAAAGATTACAAGAAGCAAAACAGTATAATATTTAACTGAAGAAAGAGAATAGGCAAATCACTCTGCATCTGCTTTTGCTTGTAATGATGAGCTCCTTCATACTGACCAGGGGGTTGTGTACTTGGAACATCTATAGAAACCCAAATTGCTGTTGCTTTCTCTGCATCAATAAATAAATAAACATCTCAATGACCTGAATAAGACCTGAATAAGAAGACACATTGTTCAGACCACTTAAACACAAAAATAGCCAACATAAATATAATATAAAATAAAAAGTCAGTGACAAGGAATAGACCCTGGAAGTAGGCTTATTTGACTAACTGGCAGATCCAATGGCACAAGAGCATCTGGAACACCTAAAATGGACACCAAGCGCCGCAACTTCAGTGATTCTCCAACAACCAATCTGCCCAAAACCAATATCAGCAAAAACATCAACTAAAGTGAGAAGTTATAAAGCAGCACTTTGAGCAACATGACTTCAAGAAACTAACCTATCACCAGAGAAGGTGAACACAGATCACTACACTGAACCGCTACAGCCACAGAACCACCCCAAAGAAACTTTGGGCCTTGAATTTGAACACTTTCTCTCTCATTTCTAGCCGCTAGAAGAGTTACCTTCAAAGTAAACCAAACTTATGAGGATAGAGCAATATGCCAGCTCAGAACCAACTGAACAAGTCTGACCACCTCTTAATTTGTTAGAATACAGGAATATAGGACATACAGCCTGATACACATCATCATGAAAGCCATTAACACTCTAGTATCTTGAGCAGGACATATGATTTGCTTATCTTGACAACTTGTCTTCATATTCCTGGCTATGATCAATTACATGGAAAAAGAAAGATTTTCTCAAGTGAAAAATCACTGATTGTAAACTCTATTTGAATCTTAAGAAGCAGTAGGGAACAGGGAAAAGGTAGTAATTTCAAATTCTCTTAGTCAATCTTCCATGAAAAATAGGAAAGAAAATAGAACATAATGAAAATTATTTTAAAAAGTTCTATTTTCAACTTGTTTGTTTCATGTAAAAGGGAATAAAATTGAAGAACAATCAAAATAAAATTTTACCAGATCAAACTCGTTTTTTATGTTAACCCACTTTCTATAATCCAAATGAAACCATATTCTTCAGAAAATTGGGAAGTGTTTAGTAACTCTAATGCACCACATAAAAGGTACAACCATTCATTCATATTCCCATTATATCATCAAGAATTGGTTAAATGTAAAAATAAATTATATGTGGGGTTTTTCATTAAAAAAGGAAACTTCAAAATCCATTTCTCTAATAATTGACACATATTTCTATGGGGGTTTTGATCACATATGGGCAGGGAAGCATTGGTTTGGCATTGATTCAAAATCCTTGTAATCTTCAGTGAGGAGTTTGAAGGTCATTTGGTTGGAAATTTTCTAGAGGGAAAGGCTTCTCCAATTGGATAAGATTCAGAGAATTAACTTAGTTGCAGTTGTGAGAAAGGGTTGAGTTCAATTACTAAGAGGAAAATAGCAATCAGTAGGGATGGCAATGGGGCGGCCCCATTCCAACCCTGCCAATTAATATAAATTATTTCTCATCCCCGTCCCGCTTAAAATATTAAATGGGGCGGATATGGTGGGGATATGAAATTCCCATACCCGCCCATTTAGCTTTTATATTAAAATTAATATATATTATAAATAAATAAGATATTATACTTTATATTATTTTATTTTGTAATTTATTGATATTATATTAAAATATAAAAATAATTTTAAAATCGTTGTTTTATATAATGAGGGCGGGGCGGGACTAAACAATACCTCGAACCCACCAAAATGTGATTACATTAATCCTAAACTTGCCAAAAACCCGATTACATTAATCCCATGCTCATCCTTTTAAGGGCAAGGTGGGAACCCAAAAGACCAGCACCATTGTCATCCCTAGAAATCAGTTTCGCGAAGTTAAGGAAGAAAGAAGGGGATATACATCAAATTAATGCAATAATGGGGTAGAGAGGTTCTCTCAATGATTCATTAGCTTTGTGGAAGCAAAGAGGTTTGATCTAGTTTTCCCAAAAGGGATGGGAAGTTAGGAAACTCTCGCCATGAAGCTTCATGGTCTTAGAGTAGTGTCCTCCTCTTAGGAGCCAAGGGCAAAAATATTGTTGAAAGGGTTGGCAATGGAAAACAACAAGATAGCTCTTTCTATAAACAAGTACACATAAAACCTAAAGGCAAGGAAGAAAAAAAAAAGACAAGCAAGCATGAACCAACTAAGCAAAAACACCACCCTAACCCCTAGAATTGGACTACCCCCAGTTGGCCCTCTTGACACCATAACTCCTAAAACTAAGAAACATCTCAACCCAAACTTCTCATCATCAAGACCAACAACTAAAACACTTTTAATCCTAGGAGTAAACTAGTTCTAACCCCTAGGCAACTCTATAATAAATGTCCCTCTATCACTCCAAGAGCATAGTTATAGCAACCTCGTGCAATGAGAGATGGACCCCACTACTCTTCTTTCCTTAACGATAAAGAAAATTTGTGTAATTAACAACCATTCAAATTTTGGATCATATCCAAACAAGATATTTGGTTTAGTTTATCACCAAACCGTTTTTCTTACTAATTCATGAGGACAATTTTGAAACCCCCATCTCACGAGATGCGAACTTGAACAACATAACAAGAAGTCAAAGAACAATCCTCTCACTAAGCGAAACTCCAACATATCAGCAGGAGAATCCATCCCCTCAACATTACCACCCAATCTCATATCCATAGGACCTTTGACCTTTCCACAAATTCAACAATCCATCTTGAAAAATCATCCTAAGCAAGCCCATACCTTTTTTTTTTTTTTTTTTGATTGATAAGTAGAAGAATGTATAAAAAAGAGAGGGAACCCTAAGTATACAGGAAGTATACAACAAGCACAAAAAAAAAACCCAAAAAAAACACAAAGCAAAAGAGAGAGCAAGGCACATCAAACCATGTATAGCTTACCAGCCCCAAAAAATAAAGCCTATACAGCCCCTTAAAGTCACCAAAAAATCATTCACATAACACAAATCTAAATCTAGAAACACTTTTGTCCAGGACCACAAAGTGTAAGCAAAAGAAAGTTTTAAACTTTGACTTGTGAAAGTCCCTTCTTCAAAAACAACATTATTCCTTCCCCTCTAAATAGTCCAAAAGAGACAAATTGGCGTAGCTATCCAAATTTTCTCAAGTCTCTTCCTAATCAAGAATCTACTCCAACAGTTTAAAAGCTCTCTAGTGTTGCTAGGCAGAGTTCTTGAGCTTCCAAAAAGGGCAAGCAAAAAAGTCCATAAGTCATGAACCTTCTTACACAATAGCAATAAGTGATCAATGTTCTCTTCAACTTCACCGCAAAGGGTGCATCGGTTGGCAAGATGTCTATCCCTTTTCTGAAGTTGATCCAAAGTCAAGATTTTCCCTCACCAAATTTCCCAAGCGAAAAAAACAAACTTTGGAGTGAACACAAGGGTTCCAAATCATCAATTTAGGAAAGGAATCCACCCTTGTACCCTCCAACACTCCATAGAGTGATTTAACAATGAAATCTAAACTATTTTATCTTTCTCATAGAGGCGAGCCCTTTTATCTTCTATGGTAAATAGGAAACCGCACACCTCTTCCATTTCCCAATCGTTGAAGGGTCTTCTAAACCCCGAGTTCCAGTCCCCAACCTCCCCATTTTGACTCCAAAAATCTACAACCCATCCCCCCTTTAAGGGCAACCAAATTGTACAAGGAAGGGAATGTAGAATACAAAGGAGTTGAGCCACACCAACAATCTTCCCAAAAACGGACCCTTTTACCATCACCAATAACAAACACACTATGGATTGCAATCAAACCTACTTCCATCCTTATGTCCTTCCATAAACCAATACCAAAAGAAGCCTTACTAACCTGGGTATACCAAGCTCCCACTTCTACCCCATATTTTATGATGATCACCTTTTTCCAAAAGGGTTCATCTTCGACATCAAATCTCCAGTTCTACTTACTAAGAAGCGCCTTGTTTAGCAAAGCTAGCTTTTTAATACCCAAACCACCCTTCTCTTTAGCCATACAAATTGTCTTCCACCCTACTAGGTTTATCTTCTTGTATAGAGGCCCCCCTCCCCACAGGAAGTCCCTTTAAATTCTCTCCGACCTCTTTTTCATTGTGTTAGGCAAGCGAAATAAAGACATACAATAAATCGGTAAGCTAGATAGTGTGCTTCTGATAAGAATAAGCCTTGCACTAAGTAGTAATTCCAACGAGATAAAGCGTTTGGGTTTTTATCTCTTCAGCACCATCCCAAGGCACCACCGGAGTTATGATTCCCCCCCAAGGGAAGGCCTAAGTAGTAGGTAGGCAAAGACCCTACCTTGCAGTCCAACTCCAAAGCCAACTCTTCCACCGTTGCCACCTCTCCCACTGGAAGCAAATCACTTTTCTCTAAGTTGACTCTTGAAGCCCAGAATGGCTTCAAACCACGTAAAGCGTCGACTTGGAAAAGCCCATTCTCATATTGTAAAACTAAAAGCCCCCTCTATCAGTCTCACAGTAATGAATCACTAGCCCATTTGCCATCGATGGCTTGATCCAATCAAGAATCTAAGGAAAGAAAAGAGAAATGATGGTCTACATTCCAAATTTGTCCCTTTCTGCAGTATCATACCCACCCAGCTAAACCTCAAGGCATTGCCCACATGAGGATCAAAGGGCCTCCACAAATACTTCACACTTAGATTCTCTCAAAAGTAGAATTATAAAGACCCTCTTAGGCCTTTTTAGCCCTAGGCCCTTCAATGGGCTTTTAGATAAACCATTCGACTAGTCCTCAAAAGGACTAGCCTACTAGAGTCCTTATAGAGCAATTGATTTTTGTTGCTTAGGTTGGTCTAATAAAGACTAGCAAGTGCTCGTCCTCTACCCTCATCCTTGTCGTTAGAAGGCAATGCGAAGATGATCATAAAGAAATTTAAATGGCTCGATGACCATGTTGTCAACAATCACCGCAGTTGCCTACGTTTGTCCATTGCACATTGAGGAGACTTGGCTCTTGACCACGACAACAAGCACTTGTCGACATGTTCTATTGTTCCATCTCCACTTTCCCTGACCTTGCATGCAATTGCCCTGCAAGCTCACCTGACCTCAAACCCTATACATCCCATGAGACTACCATCTTCGGCCGTGGCCGGAATTCACCAACATAATTAGATGAGTAGGGACATCCTCCTTGTCTCTTAGATACGACCTACCTTGCACCTTCACCAGTTGAACTTGACAAGGATTCTAGCCCATTGAAAATGGCAACTACTTATAATCTCCTTATACACAAGCTTCCCAAGCCAATTGAGAACTCTTTTCCCCACAAGTGCACCAACAATGCTATCACTCTCACCTAAACTTCTCTTTCAACAAGCTTGTCTCTAAAAAATCCAGCATTGGACTCTACCAATTTAACTACACTTTTCTTCCCTCACACAAACTATTCCCTAACTACCACAACCTTTTGGCTTCAAAAATATTTCCACAAATTCAAATGATATGAGGTCAACCTCCAACAAAAAATAGTTGTAGATCAACTTTCAATCTTCAACCATATCGAGCCCATATTTTTAACAAATTCGAAACTGGCATCTAGCCTGAGGAATCAACTCATCTCCCACCAAGTGTTTCTTCAAGTACTCCAAATTTCACATAAACTCCTTGGTCTCACTCTCAATCCAAATTGCCTCCGCCACCCCTCGTACCTTTGCTCGCCACCTTTGCAAAGGGAACACCCCTTGAAGAGGATCCTCCTCCCTTTTACTCCAACCGTCATATTATTACCTCATTGGTCTTCGAAGGCTTAGGCACATGAACAACTCTAATGCTCCTTAATCTGTTGGCCAAGGTTTTTAACCTTCTGGGAACTCCCTATCTTCTAGGGAAATTAAGGAGATCCTTTTCTCCTTTTTTGACAATATTGAGCATAGCAAGAATCCTGCTTATAGCTATTGTCCAGCTTTAACTATAGCCCCTTCTGCCTTATCGCTCATATACCTTCATTACTCTCTCTCAAATTAAATAGCTATAACATCAAAGAAATGCAACTGATCCTCTATCAAGCAGTTCAATTGGTCAGCCTTTTGAATTACACTTACTAGCCTCCAATTACCCACCAAAGCGAGGAAATGATGAAAAAATAAAATCCTCCTCTAGATAAACACTGTACTGTCATGCATGGAAAGAAATGTGTCAGAGGTTCAGAATGGTTGACAATATGGATGTGATTGGGAATGATACTAAGTGTTTAAGTAAATGCATAAATATCAAATATGAACATTTTGAAACAGGCATTTTAGTCATCCAGATACATGGATATGGTTGTTCTCCTAAGAGAATATCCATAACTCATCAGTCAATGTAAATACAATTTGTAAGTATGTATTCAAATCGGTGAATACATGCAACTGAACAATTAAAAGAAAATCTGCAGGAATTTGACTGCATCATTATATGTACAACTAGTGTGTCTGCTTGATGTGTCCTGGAAAGTTTAGACATGAATAAATAGAATGAGTAACTAAATGGAAATGAGGAGAGAGATGATGGAGAATGAAAAGAAGATGAGCTGCAAGGCAAATAGACTGAAATATAAAAAACAGAAGCATGCTCACATGTTCCAAGGGCCGAGGCATTTCTTGGGATCCAATATTCGCTGTGCTTGGCATGCACCATACATGCAATAAATCAACCAGATGGAACCTCTGTGGGATCAATCGACCTTAATTCTATTTGAGGAGAGCATTACACCGTCATTCCATCCATAAGCTGTTCCTCACTCAGCGACACCTTCCACTGGTGGCACAGTCATTTCTTGTGGATTTCCTGCAAGTACATTAAAATTAGGACGGAAGGACAAAGTTAACAGTTAGACTCTTCTCTGTCACACCGAGTTCCAGCTTTTGTGTTGGAAGTGAATTTGGGAACCACAACTTGATTGCCTTTCTCAATAACAATCCGACTGGAGTAGAACTAAATTCTATAAACCCTAAATCCACAGGAAACGATTCAAATATAAATGCCAGCTCTCCCAAGTTCTGCTGGAGAAGTGTAATGTTTGTTCTCTATCTTCTACGAATGAAACAGAGTATATAGCAGCAATAGGCATGAAAAGGTAGTACTGTCGAAACGCAAATTAATAGACAGATTACAAACAAGCTTGCAGTGGTTGAAAACAAAGACGCCAGGCAATAAGAAGTTCAGTGAAGGAACCCCGAAACTACCCTCTATCTCTGATTAGAAAAAACAGAATCCCATGATTTAAATGCATCTAAGACGCTTCGCAATTCACAGAGACTGCCCACCGATTTGAACTTGTTCAACAGTTCATAAACCCTACGGGACATCCAACTTTGGATCACCCCAGAACGAAGAAGAATAATCAACATGACGTGGACAATGGGCATAACCCTATCCAAAACCAGCTGTTGTCTCCGCCATTAAAATAAATAAAAACTCGAAATCGCTTAAAACGGATTGTGGTCGAATGAGAATGATCGGATGCCAAGATTTCGTTTGTTCTTCCTCTTTTTATGTCTTTTTCTTTCCCTACGATTTCTTGGCAAACGATAGCGAACATAAAATTGGGAAACAATTCCAAATAAGTGTTGAATGAGTCGACAGACCGGAATTTTCCATTTCGTGGAGCGACGATGACGATCCTTGCAAGTGTAACTGGGGAGTTCAAGTTCACGGCCGTTGAAGAGAGAAATCTCCCGAAACTGATCGCTGTAGTGCCTTGGGAGTTGCGACTTGCTAATTGGGACTGAATCTGACTGATATCAAGAACTGTGATGGAATGGGATTCATGTGAGAAGTGTGATATCCTGACGGAGCTTTGCTGCCTCAGATTGCCAAACATTGGAAAGGGGCAACGGCGGTCTTCCGATTTCTGACGTCACCCCACGTGGCTATCGATCAGTTTGTTAATCATATTCACACCCCTTCCCCTTCCTTCCCTTCGTGTCTGTTCCGGGTTTCTAATACTTATTTAAAGATAAAACATTCTCAATGATTTTAACCGCCATAAGGAATCCTTATAAGGTGGCTTTGGATTGCATCATTTAGGGGTGCTTGGCCGAGGGAAATGAGCTCCTTTTAGTCGGCTTCTAATAATAGATTAGGGCTCAATAGCTCTTCATGGAGAAAAAATTGCATATGTACCTATTTCTCTTCCACATTCTATTCTTACTAAAATATTCAAATTTTATTTTTATCTTCTCTTCGTGTTTAGTCTTCAACTTATTATCTATCCTGTGATTTTTTCTTTATTTTGGCTTTATCATGAAAAGTAAGGAAATCAAAATTAATTAAATTTAAATTATTTAATCTTAACTTAAAAATAATTATAAACAATATTTTTTCTCTCAACCACAACATATTTTCTCTGTAACTTTTTTTTCTTTAAGTAGGGATAATTTTTATTATTATTGGCTTGAAATCGATAAATGCATATTTCCCTTAATTAATATCGCCGATAAATTGCCCGCGATATCGCGGTTTTATTTGTTTTAAATAACGTTCTACCGTGATGATGCGACGTGTGGTTATCGTCGTTTTAGTGCGACGTTTGTTTGTTGTTTTTAGTCTGGCGTTTGTTTGCCGTCGTTATATGGTTGGTAGTGATTTATTTATATAAAAGCGATTTAAATGAAGCGAATATATCGTATATCGAATCGATGGTCGTTAATATGTTGGCAAGTATAATTATATTATATTACAATCTAATAATAATATTATCGAATATGTGAAATTTCCCGATTATCGTCGTATATCTTTGAGGCACATTCATACCGCGTGTAGCACAAATGTTGTTTATTCGCGCTGGTTTTTAACGTTTTAAATGTATTGTAGTTTGAATGATAAAATGATGTCTTCAAAAAAAGTAATATAAAAATGTTTATGAAGTTTTTTGAATTATTTTTCAAATAAAATAACTATACAAATAATTAAATATGTTAAATTATTTAATTTTGCACAATAAAAAAAAATTATATAAATAAAAAATATTTAAAGTAATATAAAAATTTGTTTTATTTTTTCTCCTTGTGTGAATCTAAGAGTATCCATTATGTGATTAAAAATTAATAATCTTAAATATTTAAAAAACATGAAAAGATAATAGTATTTGCTGAAGTAAAAAAAATTTAACCTTTTAAATTTCTATTTCATGTCAATTTTTTTTTTTGGATAAACAAAAGAAGAAGAGTATCAAAATAAATAAATAAATATATATATAATATAAAATTTAATTTTCAAATATAGATATTATTTTATCCATATAATTTTATTTTATTTTTGTCTTTTTTTCTATATATATGTGCGATGTTTTAAATGCTGCTCGTATCATATGGATAAGTGTAATAAATCATTCTTTAATCCCACTATTTTAATAAGCGTTAAGCATAATTAGCTATCAATATCCTTCTGACTCTCAAATATTATTTACTAACTATTGGCTATCGGCTATAGACTATTAGCGAAACAGCTATGACAACAAACGTATGAATGGTGATGCATCTCACGGGGAAAAACAAATAACCGTTTATATTTATGAGTTTTTTAGTATGGATATTTGGATAGTTTACAATACGTGCTAATCTTATAAGGCATTTAGTTTAATATCAAGTAAATTTCTAGTGATATTAAGGGAATTGACAATTAAATCGTTAAGGAATACGAAGCACTTAGGCGTAAGTTAAGCGGAACTCATGTGAACCCATAAAAAACTTATATTGTGCACACCTAAAACACCAGTAGACCAAAAGACTTCTCAAAAAGTCATATATAAAAATCAAACCGATTTTACTTCTAACAATAAACAAAAATAGACGAGGAATAAGTTATTCATCTTCTTCGTTCACATTTTTCTAACATGTATTATTTAATCGATATATAAACTTTTTCAAAAACAATACACAAAAATCAAGTCAATGTTACATTCTACTACAAATAAAAGCAGAATTGAGATTATGTTTCTCATTCAATCTATTTCTTAGTTCTTTTTATTATGAACAATGAATTGTTCCACAATTAGGTGATCCATAATAGTAAAAGTTGTCTTAAAGAAAATAAATTTCAATTAAAGGAACATTATAAATTGTTAAATCATGTTACATAACTTAAAGTACGAGAGCATCGATATAATAATTTGAAAATATGTTAATTTAGGTACTTTCTTAATAATTTGAAAAAAACATTTATATATTGATGTATTTTCAAGTTATTTAACTCTCTCTTTATTTGTTATCTTTGCCTTTTAATGTAATTTCATATTCTTTTGTATGTTTGTATACAATTTTGCATCAAATTTTTATATTAAGTAATTATGTTCCAAATTTAAGTGTTTCTGCTTCATATGGTTTTAATAGATATTCCTAACTAAAAATCAGTGAAATTTGTAGAACATATTAGTGCACTATCCATTCAATTTTGTTTTCTTATATCTTCATAAGGGTGGTGTGTTCACACATGGTTCCTCAATCCCATTTCTTAATACTCCTTTGTTTTTTGATAATTGATACTTTAATGTGATATAATAAACCGTTACGATTAGGGCTTAAACGAACATCCTCCCTCCCTATACCCTATATTTTAGAAATATTGAGTATTATTTGACATGAGTTAGGCATGATAGGCTCATGCCTCACTTTGTTGATATCATTATCTGAATATATAATATATATATTAACTCTGTATATTACATTATAGTACTCTCTTATGGATTCGAATTTGATTATCTTATTTATCCATCTCATATTTTTACCACTTGAGCAAAACCTCGATATCATTTTATAAATGATGTTGGGAAAAAGTATTTTGAGATATCCATTTTGTCAAATAGTAAATAGAGATGGAAAAAGAAATGGCTTTTTTTTTCATAATAGGGAAAAAGAGATGGGGAAAGAAAGAAGAAAAAAAAAAAACTTATGATGGGAGCTGTAAAAGGATGTGAAGAGCACATGGCAATGGAAAGGATGTTGAAAAACAGAAAAAATTGTTTTTGTTTTCATTTTTGGTTTTGAGTTTTTAGAGATGACTTTGCAGAATTGTGGAATCATTTTGTAGAGCTTTTGTATATGTGTAGGAGTTATTTCCTTTTCTTTATCTTCAATCATACTCTCTCATTTATGTGAACACATATCACCCTCTCTCTTGTCATATTTTCCAAGCTTTATATGTGGGGAGAGGGTGGGTTGTTTGTGGACCTAGCTCCCATCCCCCACCATTAGTTATAGTGTTTTTTATTTATTTTTCCTAAATATATATTGAAACTAGGCTTTGACTTTTAGTCACATGGCTGCATTTAGTGCTACAACTTGCAACCCTTTTCACCCATTTAAAATCTTCAACTCCCTTCCTCATTAATTTTAGGATTTAACCTTTTACAAGGGTCTACCAAGTGATTCAATCAGTTAATCAATTGTTCATGTATTTGTATCTCTACTGTATGCCCTCACATATTGACTATAGTATCCATGAATGTAGTTTAAATGATAAGGATAATGACCTCTCATATTATTTAATTTATTGAGACCATTTTGTATAGGTCAATTATCTGTATGTTTATTATTAAAGTGATATGTTATTATAATGGAAATATGCGGGAGCGAAGCAATATGTGAATATGTCGGGAACAGCGTCATTGTGCCTTGCTGGATGGCACGGTTGATTACGTTTGAGCAGTTCGTGATATGATATATTCGAGACGATCGTTGTGAAGCAAATGTTCCGAGTGGTTCTGATTGTAATTATGCAAAAGTGAAAATAGGTTGCGTTTTCCCGATATGGGATGATAGTAGTGTGTGCCGAATGTTGAGCATGGTTATATAGTAGCATGGAAGAATGAATTGTATATTGAGATCGTTCGAGTCAAGCCCTGAAGTGAATTCGATACGGGGGTATTTATATAGATTTATTAGTTTACTGAAAATGATAATATTGCAAAATTTGGTATGGTTATGGGCCTAGTGCGGTCCCGACACGAAAATCTTGTGAAGTATATGAAGATGATGAAGACTATGAAAATGAAGAAGCTAATGATGAATTTGATGAAGATGTTGATGATGAATCTAATGGTGACTTAGATGTTCAAGCTGATGGACATGTATCATCATTCCAGACTTTCAACCAAGTTTTGGAAAATGAGCAAGGGATATATGTCTCTGTGCATGCAAAATCTTGTGATGTATCAAATAACCCAAATATTGAGACACCAGATGAGTCATCCCCTGTTCATTATCACTTACCACCATCACCTTAATTTGAACATGTTGAAAACTTTGATAATGTTATTTCAAGTGATTGAACCATGGATGGAAAGCATTACTCACAGAATACTCAATTGGAGAATTTGTAGCTGATCAAGCTTTTAATTCCAAATATGCTTTGCAAGAGGCAGCAAAGATTTACTAAATTAAAGCACACCAAGAGTTTGTGATAATTGCATTCTCAAAATTCTTGGATTTTAAGATATGCGAAGGTAAGGAATGCCCGATGTCATGGAAGAGCTCGTATCGTGCTTGTGAAAGATACTTGTTTATTTGTTATCAACAAATATAAAGGGCTGCGTACTTGTGTCAATCCTTGCTTGAATTGGGACCGTTACTAGTGAACCAGGCTTTTGTTGTTGCTCATATCAAGACAATTATTAAGGCACGATTCACTTTGTCTGTAGCTGTTATTCAAGCCAGTGTGATGGAGAAATGGGGATATGGAATTTCATACAAAAAGGCGTTGGATGGAAAGCATAAAGTACTTAGACACTTATTTGGTGACTTTTCTCAATCATATATAGAGCTGCCATGTTTGTTCTTGACCTTAGACGAAGCAAATCTTGGATGTGTTGTAATTGAAGCGTTTGATGGTAATATATCGAGCTGCTTAAAATATTTCAAAGCGTGTTACGGTCATTCATGCATCTGATGAAGGGTTCGAACGTTGTCGTCCCGTCTGCGAGTATTGATGGTTTACATTTGTATGGTAAGTATAAAGGCACGTTAATGATTGCTATAGGGTGTGATGGAAATAATAAGATGTTTCCATTATCATTTTCTATTATAGAAGGAAAGAATATTGATAGTTGGGGATGGTTGTTGGCATGTATAAAAAACAGAGTAACTCCATAGATGGGGATTTGTTATATTTGACAGACATTCAGGTATTATGGCAGTAATGAGCGGTCCTCATCTTACGCCTATCACAAGATTGCATCGACATCTTACCATATTTTATGACTTGCTTCAAATATAAACTCTTGAAGATTTTGGTATGCGACTTTTCGCGACTACACTACGCAAATTCAATAGGCATATGGCTCTGATTGGGAGAATTAATTGAAGCATGACAATGGTTAGAAGTGATCCCTCTTAAGATATAGTACTTTCACATGATGGGGTGAAGATATAGGATAAATAGTTGCTAGCATGTTAAATTTGGAGTTTTCTTAAAGGAGCTCGTAACTTACCAATCACTATATTAGTTAAGTTGACCTTTTCAGCCTTAATAGTTGCTTTGTTGCAAGAGAGGAACAAGGTGCTAGCAGTTGACATACGATGAGCAATACTCCATATATTGATGCACCAGTTAAGGCTCGTGTGGTTAAGAAATTTGGATCGATGAAAATTGCTTTGCGATCAGCGTATAAGGGACGATTTCATATCAAAGTCAAGAAGTGGTCGAATCTGGCGTCTTATTGTGACCCGAGGAAATGCACAGCTGGTAAGATACTTATATGGATTTCCGTAGTAGCCATATCATAGCAGCATGTCAACATTGTTACACCCCTATCCCGGGGGTCCCGTTGACAACCCGTCAACCTGTGGAAACCCATTGAATGTAGGATTGTAAACCCATTGATACTCCTATGGTGAAAGGTGAGATTTTGAGTTGTAGATTATGTCCAAAAACTTCAGAAGAAAAGGAACAGATGAGTAAAGTTCCTTGCCAAGTGCGGATTGGAAGCCTCATGGTATGTTATAATTATTATTACTAATTTTACGATATCTGTCATGTTGTTGAAATGACTAGCAAATATCAATTGAATCTGGAAGTCGGCACATTTAGGAAGCGATCAAAAGAATTTTAAGATATCAAAAGGGCTGAACCAGTATTCATCTGTTATCGAGTCAGCAGGTGAAAAGACCTGCTTTGATGCACTGGAGATTGGGGAGGAGATTTAGATGAAAGGAAATCTACCTATGGGTTTGCATTCTTACTAAATAATGGCGCCATCTCTTGGAGTAGTAAGAAACAATCTTGCATAGCCCAATCAACAATGGAATCTGAATTTGTAGCATTATCAGCCCCTGAGCAAGAAGGAATTTGGTTAAGAAGATTCATGGAACATTTGATCAATAAGGGTGATGCCATAGAAGCATGTACTCATTAGTTGTGATAATTATTGCCATAAACATCTGAATACTAGCTCTATGCTAAGACCAAACACATAGATATCAAATTCAATTTTGTGAAAGATATGGTGGCACGAAAGGAAGTGAACGTGAAGTAAATAGCAACACAAGAAATGGTTGCATATCCATTTACAAAGCCTAAATCTAAGGAAGCTTATTTTAGGCATGTCAAGTCATTGAGCTTACGTAGACTTTGAGAATATGTACTATGTAGAATGTTCATGAATCTTTGCATAATATCATGTTATTATTCCCAATACTTTGTTACACATACATGAATACATATATTGAAATGCGTATGAGAAATAGAAGTGTGAGTGAGATAAGAAATTGACCTACTCACACATGCAATAGCCTTAGTCACTATTGTGTATACTAAGATGAGACAGTTTTAAGCAACATTATCTAGGTGATAATTGAGAGTGATGACTTAAAACAAATGTCAATTTCATTTGAAAAGTTGAATGGAATATTAATTAAAGGTGAGAAATCACTTGATCTGTCTTAAAGCCAGATTGGAGTTTTGATAATCTTGAAAAAAAAAAGGGAGCATGTGAAAGAGCTCATAGTTAGATATTAACTATGTCCAACTACAATCTGCATAGTGCTGATATAGAATATAAAAGACATATGCTCCTTGAGAAAGAGGAAAAACCTCTTTGTATAGTTGTACCACATGTATGACCTATAAGGGAAGAAAATGATTTATGTGTGATGCCCTCGAGTTTTTGAGTAATCACAAACTTTTTGGTATCCTTATTACTTTGTGATTTCGGGATTAGTATCTAGTGTTTGCTATCTTAGGAATGTTACCAAAAAAGGATTATGGATGATTCAATCTACTAGAAACGTTTCCTAGAAAAACAAGCTAGATAAGAATCACAAAGTTGAGGAAGGGGAAGATCATATATATATAAATAGATAAAAGCATCACTATGTACTCACGAGTTGACAATTATGTATTTCCTGTGTAGAAGAAACATAATCATGAATGCATATTTATTGAGATCACATATGAATAAGATGCGACGAGATGGTCTGGGATACACCATACTAATCATATTTCAAGATCCTTTTATCGAGAAGCTATATAACTCCTAACATATATGTAGCATATGCGCTCTCTAGAAGTGTGCATGGTCATACGACTTATTTGACAAGTATGAATCTTCAAATTGATAAAGGAGTTGGTCTCATCATGTGTGAGTGGGAGATGTTGGTTTCAACATCTTGGGCACACATGATGTGGCTCTACGGTTATCATATTTATTTTATAATTTAATTAGTTTTAAATTATATCATGAAAGAGACGTGGGGAGAGTCGTGTCTTTTGATTTGAATTTGAATTCGAAATCAAGTAACTATATCCAATATTAGTTATCGCGATAAATAGATAATAATAAGATTATGTTTTTTTTTTATCAAAAAGAAGTTTTTTCTCTCGTTGTTCCACTGTTCTTTCTCTTTTTGGTGTGATTGTCATAACAAAAACTCGATTTATGTCTTGAAGAAGAAAGGTATGTCATTATCTTATTTGTGATAATTTCAGTTTCAATTCAAATATTTTGTGATTAAAACATGATTATTGTAAAACCCAGGTAAATTTGAACTTTTCGGAAAAATGGCAAAATGGTAAATTGTCACTACGATGGGTTACAAGCTTTGAAATTTTTGAAATCTACAGTGTGAACGGACCTCTCGCCGTGGATTTTCACATTTTTTGAAGCGACGGGTGTTCGGTGACCCCTAAAAACACAATTTTAAGAAAATTTTGAAAGTTGGAAAATGGTTAAATAAATGCATATAAAAAATAATTTGAACTTCTTAGGGGCCGAAATAAATCGTTTCGGAAGAATGGACCTAAACAGAAGAATTATTGGACATGTGTGGTGCAACGTGGGCAATCTTTAGATTAAGGCCAGGGTTAAAAATTAGGTTTTTGGGACAAAGGATATGTATTTTTTTCTGGTTTAACCGTGGGAGAGAAAGGGGGAAAGAATGAAAGGAATCCAAGTCTTATTTGGATGATCCTCGGAGTTAAAATGGTCATAGTGAACCGAAAATTAAAATTCATGTCTCCTCAGCCCGAGGCTACATGTACGTACCAAGAACGAGGGATTTCACAGAATATCTAAATAAGGAGATTTAGGGAAATCAAAGGTTTTGGGTTGAGGAGGTGTTCTTGAGGTTTCCTACCTTTTCTACTACACTCTAAGAGGTAGGGTTCCTTCATACTTTGGTTTTAATTATACTTTTGGGCTGATTTAAGGGAGTTGTTTAAGGGGTTGTTTGAGAGATGTTTAAGGGGCTATTTTATGGTTGTTTGGGGCTGTTTAGGGCCAATTTTAAGGTTGTTTAAGGGGCTGTTTGGGAGATGTTTAAGGGGTTGTTTGAGGCTATTTTATGGTTGTTTGGGGTTGTTTAAAGGGCGTTTAGGACTAGTTTTAAGGTTTGTTTAAGGGGCTGTGTGGGAGTTGTATAAGGGGCTGTGTGGGAGCTGTATAAGGGGTTGTTTTAAGGCTACTTGAGGCTAGTTTTAAGGTTTGTTTAAGGGGTTGTTTGGGAGCTGTTTAAGGGGCTGTTTGGGGTTGTTTTATGGCTACTTAGGGCTATTTATGACTTGTTTAAGGGGCTGTTTGGGAGCTGTTTAAGGGGCTATTTGAGGTTGTTTTATGTCTATTTAGGGTTGTTTATGGCCTGTTTAAGGGGTTGTTTGGGGCCAGTTTTATAGCCTGTTTAAGGGGCTGTTTGGATGGTTTTATGGCTCGTTTAGGGGTTATAATGTGGGCTGTTTTTTGGGCATATTATATGTTACATTTGGCCTAGAGGATTAAGGGTGTTAGTGCTTGATTATGTAATGACATGCTTGGTTGATGTTGTCAGATTAAATGTTGATATATGTGTATTAATATATTGACATTGGGATGAGTGTTTATTTGGAGATTATATGCATATGATATGATTATCCATAATACATGATGAAATGTGTGATTTAAGTTATCCATGTGACATTCATTGCATATGTGACATGACATTAACATGCAATGGTACGTTACATTGCATATGCATAGGGACATCACATTCTATGAGTGTGAGTGTAGCACCCCATTCCCGGCCCGACCCGATTGGCGGATCCAAACCGAGTCCGGGTTGCTAGCCGAGTTCATTTACCAAAACATATACAAAAACAAAATAACCATTTAGGCCGACATTCCATTTCGTATAAACACTTTCAAATATGTGCGGAAGCAATTTCAATTCGGTAGGCCCATAAACATTTACATTTTAACAAAATGAATTTACGATGAAGGCATTACATGCCCATTCAAAATAATATACAAAATCATTTCAAAGTTTAACTCTTTTGATCACAAAACATCAATTGTTCAAAAGTAGGATGAATGCATATGACGGAGTATATACTTTTACTCCGCAACTTTCTTGATGACTCTGCGCTCCTCGATCTTGTCTTTCGTTCCTGTTCACTCGGTACATGCGCATAGATAAAAAACTACGCGCTAAGCATTTTCATGCTTAGTGGTTCTATACGATTCTCTCTTTCTTTCAGTTTAAATCAAATCATGCAATTTCATAAGACAATGCTTTCGTACTTTCTTAAATGACGATGCGTACAATATACATAAAGATATATTTCCGTTTAATCAATTACAATTCATTGGTCATTTCAAACTATGCATTTTCATGTAACAAATCATTCAGATCATAAATCATGTACTTTTCATTTCATTATCATTTTGCATTTAGCCCTTATCAAATTTAACCTATGCTTTGATTGCACGAGGATATGAATCAGGCATGGTCAGCTAAGTGCGGGCAGTGTAGCACGATTTATAAAAATATGTACTCGGTTGGGTGTACCTCCCAGATCTGTCTCGTTGGGCTATGGATCGGTATGCCACAATAGTATGTTTGTTCGACTCTTATTGGTATACCAATCTATCATTAACTTGAATTTAACGGTTAACATTCTATTAAGGGCATTCAAATAATTTATAAGAAAATATAATATAGTATGTATTTTTATACAAACAAATAATTTCAATACTCATGCAATTTTCATATCATTCATTTCACAATCAATCAATTTCTCAAATTTCTTAACTTAAATCAACTAGCAATTCATTTCACAATTTATTTGCATCAAATCAATTTAAAACAATTCAATATGCAATTCAAACATTTTGGAGATAGAGATTCGAAATAATGAGAGAAAGGTGTAGAACAAACCCAAAAAGCATTGCACTTTGATTCCAATCCTCGGAATCTCATATCTCAGTTCAGGCTTTCCTCCTCGTCAGCCCCTATTCCAATACAATTAAAGAACAATATTATTTGTGCGTACTAGTAATTTTGGTTAGGGTTGATTTCGGGCTTAATAATAAATTATTCTGAATCTCATTAGCGAATAAAGGGTGAATCTGAAGCCGTATGGTTGTTAGTTTCCCAACTTTAATCCATCACAGCAAAATACTAAAATTTCACCCTGCCTTTTAATCCTTTTCCAATAGTACTCTTGATCAATTAAACCATCCCTGAAGGAAGATTAAAGTCAAAACCTCAAACGAACCTTCTTGCCACATGCGAGACCGTTATTTTCGATTTTGTACTCTTTGGACTTTATCGCCCAAAAATTATTCAAACGGTCTTCAAAAATTATAAAACTCTTCAGTTTAGTCCTTTATATATCCAATGACATCTCTGAAAATTTTCAATTTAAAATTCCTTCTCTAAGGCCCTCAACCACATAACACAAACAGGGAAAAACATGATGTTTTTTTTTTCTAGACAGTAGTACCTTTAAAACTTCTCACCAAAACCAATACTAATGTTGTCCAAAATTAACTTCAAACATTGATTTGATTAGCTTAGACCAAGGTCGAACCAACCCCCAAGCACCCAAAATCAGATTATAAACCAATTGGTCCAATTTTTAACTTTAACATCCCAAAACTCTAACCTGTCCACTTTGACAGCTTGCAACAAAACACTTTCTTAAAATAAAATAAATTCCCAAATAAATTTGTCAAGTAGAAAAGTTAATATTTACAAGACCATATATTCTTTCCCAATACCTTTAATCATCCCAATAATCTATTTTCATAAATTCCAAAACACACTTAGCTAAAACAGTCCCAAACTTAAGTTACGATATTTTAATGCCAAATTGGTTAGCTCACTGGATCCCCTACTGTTATTCTGGATTTCTGGGGTCTTAACTCCATAAATTGGTAATGGTTCCTTCACTCATTTGAATCTATGGTTCTAAAGTTTATTCTCCAATTGGAATCACCCAATTTAGATCACCAAAACTCAAGTTATTGCATTTTACATCTAGACTACTATAATTTTCAAAATAGAATCTGCACATAGCTTCACTTTGACAGATTTTTGGGAACTTTGGGTTTACAATTTGCATACACTTCCTTCATGTAAATTATTCCCCTGGAAGTATATTTTACCTATAATTTTGAATCACTCAAATTGGATGAATGAAACTCATTTTATGGCCAAAACACCACAACTACACCCAAAACAGGGCATACCTGTGAGCTACCCAAACCCCCCTTTAAGCCCATATTAGGGAGCCTTAGTGGTACAATTTGCTCTGGTCCCTTCTATAAATTTGTAGCTCTATCTCTTATGGTTCTTTACCAATTTGAATCATTGCATTTGGATGATTGTAACTTAATCTATAGCCAAAACAAGAATAGGAGTTTTGACAAAATTTTGACAACATTTCCTTTAAAAACCAAACATTTCTCTTTTTACAACCACTCCTCCAAACCAATCAAAACCAATACCAACCAACAATACTCTTGAAACTGACCCATTATATTACAAAACTCATTTACAATCAAACAAAACTCTTTTTATCCCACATTTGGGGTTTCCCCTCTGTAAAACACAAATAAAAGGGTTTAGAGGTTTGAGTCTTACCTCCAATCTCTTTTCAGCTTGTTAATCTAGGGATTCACTCTTTTTTTTTTTTTATCACTTTGGCATTTGATTTTCATGGAACAATTCACAAATCTCCCCATTCAAGCCTATCTCTCTCTCCTTTTTTTTTCTCAAAAGCGAAAATGCCTTAATGAGGAGGAATGTCTCTCGAGACGAGAATACTGGTTTTATGTCTCTCTTATTCACAAGGCCCTATTTGGCTTTCACACTAAATCCCATTTTCGATTTATGACTTCATTTATTTCATTTCAATTTTATTTCATTTCATTTACATTTTTGCACTTATACTTCTCATTTAGGACCCTTGGGTCCCCATTTGAAATTTTTACCAAATTTAATTGGTTTCTGTAAAATTTTTAGATTGCATATCTTTTTCGTTCTAAGCATTTAAATTTCAGAAAAATTTCATTTAATTTATTTTATGCCCTAAACATATAATAAAAAATATTATATATATATATATATATATATATATATATATATATATATACTATATATATATATATATATATATATATATATATAACTTTCATATATATATATATATATATATAAATCTTAGAGGAGTATTTTTAGGCGTTCTGATGAGTGCGTGGATTTGAAATCCAAGCGCGCGTTGGTAATTGATAAATGGCTCGGTACCATTGGACCAAGTTCAATAGAGCTTCCATCTGTAATGACATGGAAAACTTAGTCGTATAGCATGGCAGACACTCCTCGAGTAAGAGACTGCTATCGGTTCACATTTTACCTGAAAGTCCAAAACATGTAGATAGGCTTGCGAAGTCGGCAGTGTGATTCCAAAATCTGCTACCCATAAAGACACATGGTTTTTTTTTATGAAATGATCATTCGAAGTGTAACATCCAACAAGTTTTGGTTTATAAGCACATGACTTTTATTTCAAAGGGATCATTGGATGTAATTCATTAATGACAGGTTTTATAACACATGGACATTGCATTGTCTGGTGGGAGTTGGTGAAGACTCGGAGTATGGTGCATGAGTGAGTTTCATCTCATTTCATAGCATGACATGTAGAATTCCAACTTAGAATTTGCATATTCTTACTTGGAATGTTGATGTGAATATGAATCGTTGAATGCGGAACATCAGACACAAGACTTCTAAGTTTTAGCAGAAATTTCAGAGGAATGACACTCATCGTACGCGCTCACTTATATATGGTAAAACATTTCAAAGGGATATACGATGGATGGTGTAAATGACCGTATCAAATAATACGAAGCTTTGACCAAGCTTGACCAGCTGACCAGCCACCAAGTTGGACACCAAGTTTGACTTTTTCGAGGAGGAATAGTTTTGGGTTAACTAAGACACTATTTCTCGTATCTCGCCGATACGAGTTCATAGGACAAGCAGAACGTCACAATCCGAATTTACTCTGATAAAAGTTACGCCATTAGAAGTTCAACAAGTTAGGCACTTTATCAAAGGCCCAAGTTCCGGGTCCCGATTTTTACCCGAAGCACCCTAGACCCTATATAAACATAGCTTCAGATACTAAATGAAAACCCTAGCCCAAACACTTGAGCTCCCAAAACCCTAAGAGAAAACTCTCCAAACCGAACACCTGGGGTCGAGTAGCCACCGTGCACGGAGAAATCTGGACCCGACGAGGCACCACCGTCGGAAGTTACTGTACACGCGCCGACCACCAGGCGCGCCACCGCCGATCTACGCTGGCCGAAATTTCATCGGCCAACCGCCACGGACGCGCCGCGTGATCCGCCTACAACCCGACGGTCACAGACCGATTTTTCAATTAAGTTTTGTGATTTCCTACCATTTTCCGCCAGAATTCGTGCCACCCCATAGCTCTTTTCCACCATTTTCGACCTTCCGAACTCATCTACGCGGGTCCTTTGCAGATTTCGCACCGCTTGAAGTTACGCGAAAACAAAATCGGCCGCGGATCAGGTTTTCCAGCCACCACAACATCAGTTGACAAAGGTAATGGTACCAATGAGTTCCTGGTCTCGGGCTTTCCATTGATATGTGGTTTGTAAATTTTGGACATCGCTTGGTTAGGTTTCCATTTTTAGGTTGTTTCTGTAATTACCGAGAGAAGTCTGACCAAATAGAGTACCGGATTGGTCAAATTTGGCAAAATTGGAAGGTTGTATTAGTGAAATTGGATGTTTTTAGGAATGACGTGACGTTCAATTCCTCGAGAAATTAGCTCTTCGTGAAAAGCCCCACTGGGGTATCGCCCAGGGCACAATCGTAATCGACCCGTCTCTGAAATAAATTGGGATGGTCCCATAGTTCTAAAATTATTCTAAGGCCTTCTGGTATTTCAATGTTAGTCGTCTTCGCCATTTGAGCCTAAATGGTGTTTTATTTATATTACAGCACTCACGCCGTCGGGACGACCTGGGCAGGGGAACAGGACTGAAAGGCGATACCGGAGCGGTTTATATGCTTTTAAATGATTCGGGGTATTATGTCGATATATCTATTGTGATAAAATACTTTACCTATATAATGCTTTGATCGATGGTCGGGTTGCATTCAAACATGATTTTCGGGGCTTCAGATAAAACAAGTTATTATTTCATGTGAATTTGTCAACATTTCAATTATTTGCAAGTTTTAATCGTGTTCGATGAATTCACAAGTGTGGCTCGATATTTTGAGTACATGGATTGAAGTCAGAACTATCTCAAAAAATTATCAGCAAGTTAGCGCGGATCTCGAGATTTTGTGGACTGACTCTACTACCTGCAGATTACCGGGAAAGGTACATGTGAGAAAGTAACGCTATATCTACACACGCTAATGGTCGAAGCACCGTGAGGTTTATTAGTTGCCACGTGATGGCCGGGCTTCAATCTCGAGGGATTATTAGAGGACACGTGATGGACAAGTTCACCCTGAGGTCTTGTTGGGCGTCATCGTGACGTGCCTACTCCCGTGAGGTTTGATAAGACAGGATGGCCAAGTTTACCCGAGGTTATTTAGGTGCCACGTGATGGCCAAAGCCTACTCGAGGTTTATTAGGTGCCACGTGATGACGGCCGCCGTGAGGTTTGTTAAGGCTACGGATGGCCGGGTCTACCCGAGGTTTGTTAGGCCGCTACGTGATGGCCTAGTCTACTGAGGTTTGTTAGCTAAGCACGTGACGGGCCGGGTCTACCTCGAGGTTTGTTAGCCGCCACGTGACGGTCGTAAATCCTCATTGTGTCTGTTGTCACGGTAGTCGTGAGGCCTACTTACCGACGGTTTATGATGGGTATGTGGTATGGACATGTTGCTCTCTAAATATAGTATAACTATTTTAATACTCATGATTTGGTGCATTTCAAGTTATCTTATTACTTAATGGCTATACATGTTTTGTGTCATTTACAAGTAGTACAAAGGTGCATTATGGTTTTCTAACATTGTGTCTACTTATTTGTGGAGATATGACTTGCATATGTCGATCGGGGGTAAAGTTGGGTTTGTGAAATGTTTCTAAACTGGGAACTTTACAAAGAGTGAACTTAAGGTTTTGAGTATAAGAACCATCAAGTAGTTTATAAAAATGTTATTTTCTCCTTATAAATTATGCCACTCAATCGTATTTACATATCTCACATTATTGTTTTAAATCTGCTCCTGTGATCCGCATACCGTAGGGCCTATTCGTATTTGACGTCGCTCTCCTCCCCGCCACACCGCCGTGACTCTATTGCATTTATCCATTTGTGTTCGACGTATTAGACTTATTCATTTCTACTTGTACCCTAAACCACAATACTCTTAGAATGCTCAATATTCAGATTGAACTTTATGAAACCTCATTTATAATTGTTGGTGTGTTTTTATATATACATGTATACTCTGTATTAAATTAATACATGGTGTTACTCCTCCTCTTATATTGGTTCCACTGCATCTCTCTCTAGAGTATACAAGTGGGACTTCTACTATGACCACCCGGAACCGGGGAGGGCATCCGGTTCCGTCCCGTCACCAGATCGTAGCCTAGGTTTCTAAATTCCTCAGGGTCAGACATTGCTGTGCAACTCATCCAAAGGTTTTGTATACCTTCCTAACCTTATCCTCGAAATTGATTAGCTTCTTCTTCCCGATGGCATTTAGAGGTCAGGTATAAACTATGGACAGCTTGAATAAGGTAACCATTCGTAACCACATCCTTTTGCCTCGGATTGATGACCTATTTGATCAGCCCCAGGTGGGCAAGAGGTTCTTCAAGAGCACTTGAGGTCAGTTCCATTAGTTAGGATTGGGGAACTCCACATTCCCAAAAAGACAAGATTCAAGACGAGATATGGGTTTTTATGAGTTTCTAAGTGATGTCTTTCTGACCACCAATGCCCAGCAGATTTTCTTTGGATTTACGAACTCGAGTCTTCCGTCCATACTTAGATCAGATTGTCATTGTCTTCATCGACGATATCTTGGTGAACTCGAGAAGCTAGTTGGAACATGAGAGACATCTGGGTTTGGTGTTGCAGACTTTAAGGCAATACCGCTTGTATGCGGTTCAAGATATGAGAATTTTGTCACGAGGGGTTTCGAGATGTAGTTTCGCTAATGGCATTTAGGTGATCCTCTAAAGTAGAAGCAAATTGGGGAGCAACCACCACGGTGACAGAGGTGCTGGATTTCTAGATTAGCGAGGTATTACCGTAGGTTCATGAAGGGTTCTCAAAATAACAGACCACTTCATTGTTTGACTAGGAAAGGAGATTGTTTCAAAAGGTAAAGGTTGTTGGTTTGATTCTTGTAAATGGTTCTTTCTAGGGTTTGGTTATGGAAATTCTCCTAACCCTAGATTTGAAGGATATGGGGAGGTGAAACCCTAATCCTTGGTTATTGTGTAAGGATTTGAGGGGATTTTGTATAGAGGGATACGATTCATGGATTACTCTCTTTTTGGAAGTTAGGATTTCATCCTAACCTTAGATTGGTTTAGTGATGAGTTGGCAAAGCCCTCTAGATTCTATTTAAGATGTGTTTTGGAAGACAAGCCAATAATGTAGTGGCTTGATGTGTGTTTGAGTATCGGATCGATTTGCTGGAAACTTATGGAAAGAGTGGGGAAAATCATAAATTCTGCATTTTTGTGAGTCGATTTTTCCTCGTTATGGCCAAGGTTAGTATTTTGGCCATAACTTGATCATTTTTTGCTCCAAACCTGGTGATCCCATGAAAAGAACCCTTAAAGACTTTATCTTCAAATGAGTAATATGGAGATGTGGAGTGCAAGAGGTGATTTATGTTGAGGCTACCAGGTAACCCTAATAATGAGGTGCAAGTTGAATGTTGATCCCAAGAAGTGTAAGAGAGTGCACTGGGATCAAGGTTTATGTTGAAGGTATAAGGATATATGTGAGTCGAAAGTGGTGATAAAGTAATAGACCACTTGAGTAATTTTATGTGACACTTGACGTGAGAGGCTAAGGAATCTTATATGACTTGTTATTTGCACTTCTATGTTCTAAGCTCGACTTCCTTGGGAGACTTGCTGATACTTGAATCTAAGGAAAGTAGGGATCTATAGCCTTTTCCCCGCTTATGCCGTGGTTTGATGTTGTGGGAATTGCACTATCTGCGTTTTGACCGTGTGAGGGTCCGCACTTATGTAGTGACACACGGACGATGACTAGTTCTGGTCAGGAAGTCCCGCAAAGGTCACAGAGAGACCGGATGTGGGCAAATCCCGTGGTAAGTCCCAAAGAATTTGTCGTTGTTCGGGATGATTGTCTAGTCCCGTGAAAGCCTAAAAGAGTCACCATGAGGGGTCGTGATGGTGGTAGTATTGCATTCATGTGTTTCCATCATCAACTCTATTATCCTAAAGCTCATGTTTCGAGATATCTTGAATCTTCATGTATAATTGAAATGTTTTTATGAGCATGGCTTGTTAGGGGATTCACTATTGAGTTGTCGAACTCATCCCCATTGTTTCCCTCCACCTTAGATGTTGGTAAGAGACCAACTGCGTGACATGAAAGTTAGACCTATAGGGTTTTTGAGTATGGAAAGATTTTATGCCAAACCTTAGCTATTGGGTGGTTGAGCATATCAATGCTGATGAATATTTAGGTTATGTGGATATTCTAAGGATCTTGAGTTTGGAGGTCGAGGATCGACTATTCTTAAAACTCTCTCCTCGAAGGGCGGCACGCTTGGAAAGCGAGGGAACAGTCCTCGCTACATCGACCTTTGAGATCAAGAGAGGGTAGGTCCAAGGGCTTATAGGGATTGTGACATACCGGAGGAGCTTTCTAGTCCATAATGTGTTTCACATTCCATGCTGTCGCTATATATTCCAGATCCCTCACATGTGTTGAGACACCAGATCGAAATGAGGGATGACTTATCCTATGAGGAGCAAACAAGGTGATTCGGGTAGAAAAGAGAAGGAGTCGCAACAAGACAATATCCTTAGTGAAGGTCTTTTGAGGAACCACCTAGTCGAGGAAGCTTAATTGGAGTGGGAAGACCAAATATGAGCCATGACTCTCACCTCTTCCATGACATTGCAAGAATTTCGTGGGACGTAAATTTTCTTTAAGGGGGTAGATTGTAATGACCCGTACTAAATAATACGTAGCTCAATTTCAAGTTTGACCAAGTTGACCAAGTTTGACTAAGTTTTGACCAAGTTGACCAAGGTTGACCAAGTTTGACCAAGTTGACCAAGTTTGACTTTTCGAGGAGGAATAGTTTGGGTTAACTAAGACACCATTTCAGAGGGCCCCGCCGATACGAGTTCATAGACAAAGGGTAACTCACAATCCGACTTACTGATAAAAAGTTACGCCATTAGAAGTTCAACAAAGAGCACTTTATCGCCGTCCAAGCCCCCGGTCTGGATTTTTACCCTAAAGTGACCCTAGACCCTATATAAACATAGCTTGTGATACCAAATGAAAACCCTAGCCCCAAAACAACACTTGAGCTCCCAAAACCCTAAGAGAAAACTCTCCAAACCGGGGAACACCTCGGGGTCGAGTAGCCCACCTCCGTGCGCCGTGAGAAATCGGACTGCATCGCAGGCACCACCCCACGGGAGTTCAGGAGCACGCGCCGACCAATTGTGTGGCGGCGCGCCAACGCCGGACGATGCCTGGGCCAGAAATTCACCCGCCAACTCGTCTGACGCTGATCCGCTCTACGAACCCGACGATCACGCACCGATTTTTCACCTGTTGATTTCGCGGCCATTTTTCCTGGGCTTTGAATTTCGTGCCACCCTATGCTCTTTTTCCACCATTTTTGGACCTTCCGAACTCATCTACGTGGTCCCTTGCGAGATTTCGCACCGCTTGGAAGTTACGTTGAAAAACAAAATCTACCGCTTAGATCGCTTTTCCGCCACCACAATGATCGGGCTGATAAAGGTAATGGTACCAATGAGTTCCCGGTTCTCGGGCTTTCCATTGATATGTGGTTTGTAAATTTTGACACATCGCTTGTTGGGGGTTTCCATTTTTAGGTTGTTTCGGTATCATCGGGAAGCTCCGGATCAAATAGAGTACCGATTGGTCAAATTTGGCAAAATTGGAAGTTGTATTAGTGAAATCGATGTTTTTAGGAATTATCGATTCGCTCAATTCTCGAGAAATTAGCTCGGGTGAAAAGTCTCCAATTTTGGGTATCACCCATAGGCACATCAATTGGACCTCATTCTGAGTCAAATTGGGATGGTTTCATAGTTCTAAAATTATTCTAAGGCCTTCTGGGGTATTCCAATGTTGTCGGGTTCGCTTATCGAGCCTAAATGAAAAGTTTTATTTATATTACAGCACTCACGGTCGGGACGACCTCAAGTAGGGAACGTGTGGACTGAGCGCTTATAGTCCGTGAGTGGTTTATATGTTTAAATGATTTGGGGTATTATGTTGATATATCTATTTTGTGATAAAATACTTTTACCTATATACCGCTTTGATCGATGGTTGGTTGCATTCAACATGATTTTCTGGGCTTTCGTATAAAACAAGTTATTATTTCATGTGAATTTTGTCACACTTCAATTATTCGCAAAGTTTTACCGTGTTCGTGGGATGAATTGGTGGTGTTTGGATATTTTTGAAAGTACATGGATTGAAGTTGTAAACTATCTTGAAAAATTATTGTTAAAAAAGAAAGGATCTTCGAGATTTTTTGTGGACTCCACTCTACTACTTATTGCTGGGAAAGGTACATGTGAGAAAGGAACTAAGTATATTAGTTACCACGTGATGGCCAAGTTACCCGAGGTTTATTAGTTGCCACGTGATGGCGGTTTAATCTCGAGGATTATTATAACACGTGATGGACAAAAGTTCACTCTGAGGTTTGTTATGCCACGCGGACGGGCTACAGTTTACCCGAGGTTCGATAGTGCCACACGTGATGGCCAAGTTTACCCGAGGTTATTTAGGTGCTACGTGATGGCCAAAGATCGAGGTTTATTAGGTGCCACGCGGATGGCCGGGCTTGCCCGAGGTTTGTTAGTGCTAATGTGGATGGCCTGCCCACCTTCGAGGTTTGTTGCCACGTGATGGCCGTCTACTTGAGGTTGCTAGGTTGCCACGTGGATGGCCTCTGCCCACTGATAGTTTGTTAGTTGCCGTGATGACCGTGTAACCACGTGTTCATTAGTTGTCACTTGCCGTGAGGTCGGGCGTAATTATTTATGACGGGTACGTGGTATGACATGTTGTTTCTCTAAATATAGTATAAACTATTTTAATACTCTGATTCGTGCATTTTAAAGTTATCTTATTACTTAATGGCTATACATGTTTCAGCTTGGCTTATGTTGTGTACAAAGGCGCATTATGGTTTTCTTAACATTGCCGGCTCATTTGTGGAGCATGACGGTATATGTCGGACGTGGGGTAAAAGTCGGGTTTTGGTGAAATGTTTCTAAATCCTGGGAACTTTACAAAGAGGAACGGAAGGTTTTGAGAGAAGAACCATTGCAAATATAAAATGTTATTTTCCTTATAAATTATGCCACCACTCGAGATTATTATCTCACATTGTTTTTAAACTGCCCCTAGATCCGCATACCAGAGGGCCTATTCGCGCCGATTCGACGCCGTCTCCCCGCCACAACCGCCGCAGACTCTATCGCATTTATCCATTTGTGTTTGATGTATTAGGATCTATTCATTTCTTACTGCACTTCTAAATCCACAATACTCTTAGAATGCTCTGAATATTCGTATTGAACTTTTTATGAAACCTCATTTATAATTGTTGCAGGTTTTTATATATACATGTATAATTGGGTATTAAATTAATACATGGTGTTACTCCCTTCCTTATGGTGGGTTCCAATCAGATCTTCCCTAGGAGATACAAGTGGACTTCACTAGGCGGGACCACCTGAAACTGGAGGGTATCCGGCCGGGTCCCGTCGATGGCCTCTCATTCAAAGGACTGCCCAGGGTGAAGAAAGTCGACTTGTGGCTTTTATAACTCCTTTGTAAAAATTTTGGAGCAAACTAGTTTTGGCATGTACTTTTGTGTAAGAGAGTTGTAATTGAACTCTTATAGACTGTTTTTAAAATAGCCTTGCATGTTTTGTATGAATATAGATAAATGGACCCGGTGTGGTCATTTTTACTCATAAATGGACTCAATGCGGTCATTGTGTTATATTGGGCGTCATATGGGGTCATGTTATTGTATATTGTACAAGTTGAGTTTTGGGAAGAGCTCATCGTACAAAGGAGGCCCTGTCCGGTTTTTGTTAAATTATGGATCCCGGTAAATGGGAAACAATGATGTGGTATCGAGTTACACGATATCCACAGGCGAATGCTGGTTGATGGGTGATCAACGGACCCCCGGATTTTGTGATGTCAAGGCTTGGTATCAGAGCTTAAGTATACAATTACCTGTGGCTTGGCTAGTATTGGTTCAGACCATTGCATTCATCAGGCATTTCATGTTTTGGCGACCTAATATGCTACATGATTATGTGTTGTGTGTTATGTGAATTATATACATGGTAAAATATATATGGAAAACGAGGAACACTAGGGTTAGAAAACATAACCTTGGGGGTTCCAAAAAATGAACCGATGTCGAGGTCTATTAGTTGGTCAGCACATGCTACTAGTTAGATATGAGAGAAATCTCAAAGTTTAAACTGCTCCCTTTTTTTTTTGGATACTATTTAAAACTCTATTGCTATATGACATATGCAGATAGCTAATCGAGGAAGAGGACGCCGACGTGATGGGCGGAACAACAACCAACTACCACCGGCCTTTGACTAACAACCCTTCATAGAGGCTATTGGTACTACGACTGCTACTATTGCATTGGCAAGTGCTACGATTGCCACCATTGCACAGGCTAGAGCAACTGTGAGTCAAGGAGGGCTAAGTAATCGCCAAAGGTTCAAGGCACACCATCCTCCAACCTTCAAGGGAGGAGGGGACCCGATGGTAGTTGATCATTAATTTCGAAAAGTCGACAAGATCTTAGAGGCTATGGAGATCACCTCCGATGCCACTAGGATAAAGCTAGCCGCATTTCGGGCCTAGAGGGATGTGAGACGCCCTGCAACCCCCTGTCGTGCAAGGGGTGTCTTATTTATTTATTTATTTTTATTTCCGTTGCTTAATTATAAACTTGTTCATTCATATTAATCGTTAAACATTTAACTTGGAAATATATTCTATAGCAAATGGACATACAAAATATATTCAAACTCCATAAATGAGCGCGCTTCAACATATACAAACTTTACATTGTTTGCTGAAAACAAAGATATATACAAATAGGACCAAAAAGGTCCCTGGGCACCTAGTGTTATCGTTGACCTTGATTGCTACGCGGTGACTTCTATCATTCTTTCCGTACCTACACCTGATGAAACAATCTGCATTCAAGCTTATAACTTAGTAATAATACTACGGATGACCCATAATAAGGATCACACACTTGTATACATGCTTATGCATCTAAATATATCATATACTTATACAACTGCTTATACATATTTCATACATATCATTTACACAGTTTATACATATCTCATACTTACTTATCATATCATGCTTCATTTTATCATCGTTCATATACATTTTCAGGTTGCCTACACTTTGCTTATTGTTCTTAATACAAAGAAAATTTATTATCACATAGCAAAGCAGTTATGCTTCTCATATCATGTCATTTATCATATTCAAATCATTTGCATATTATTGTCATTTGTTTTTATATTTCATGTCTGCATATGGATACTATAAACTATAAGGACCCGAAGGTGCTATTATCATTATACAAGACAATGAACTATAAGGGCTCGAAGATGCTATTCTCATTAAAATGGACAATGAACTATAAGGGCACGGTTGGGCGCTGTTATACCTGTACGAGACAGATCTCTATAAGGACCCGAAGGCATCAAATGACCTCTAATCTACAACCGATCAATATGTCGTAAAACTTTTATCCCTAATAGGCATGCTCATCTATCCCTCTACTAGCCTCTTAATCGTATTAACCATTTTATTCTCATTTAGTACATATCACATATCCCCGAATAACTATCAAGTATCCAAAGAATCATATGATATTTACGATCATTTACTTTTATCTTTACATTTTCATGTATTTCCGTATACTATCAAATATTTCTTACAAACATAGCTCTCTTTTAGACAAATTTTCTGGGTCTAATGGGGTCCAAATTTTAAGACACCTATTTCAAGGAGATTTGTTATCTTGAAGTCTAGTTTACCTAGAATTTTGAATCACTCAATTTGGATAAGTGATGGCAAAGCTATGGCCTAAACAACCAGGACCACTCTAATGTCAAACAGAACCAGCTATGCCATGCAACATAGCTCCCCTTTGACAAATTTCTGGGTGCAATGAGGTCCAAATTTGCATACACTTATTTCAAGGAGATTTGTTCTTCTAGAAGTTTAGTTTACCTAGAATTTTGAAACACTCAATTTGGATGAGTGATGGCCAAAACAAAAATATGGGTTTTAAAAAAAAAAGGGACAGCATCTCCCCTAAAACCCATCATTTTCAATATACAAATTTTTCCTCAATTGAGGACCACAACCAAACCAAACAACCATATAACAACTTAGAGCAACCCCCAAAACTAAACTAAACCAATCAACTTCTTATTGTTGATGAGAATTCCTAATCCAAATAGGAAAAACCCAAACCTAAACACAATTCCACCAAATATCCATACAAATCCTTACATAGACAAGGATTAAAACTAGTATCCATACCTTAAAGGCTTCTACTTCTTCTTCCTCTTCTTCTTCTCCTCGTTCTCTCTCTAACGTGACTTAGCTCAAATGGGACAATTGCTCAATTTGCAAGAACAAATGTGGTCTTATTCACTTACATGGCTAAGGCCATGTTTGGCAAATGGATTTTGTGATTTATTACCCATTTTTGCATTTAAGTCCTCCTATTCCCTTTCATGTACACATTCTTTTCTCACAAATTCTAATTGGGCATATAGTTTTATGATCTTCTGACATTTGGGTCCTTAGTTGGTAAATTACTAATTTACCCTTGATCCTTAGATAAATTTTGGGTTTTGCTTATTTTATTTTTAGTATTATTATTCTCGAAAACTTTAACTTTTAACTTGTATTACACCCTCAACATGTTATAAAACTGTCAGGGTATAATTTGGGGTGTTACAGGGCGAATCCCAAGTGTGGTGGGATTGGGTCAAAGTCTCAGGGAACTTGGAGGCAACGACATGGGAAGAGTTTCGTGAGCTCTTCATGGGAAAATACTTCTCGGCGTTTGCCCGACATGCAAAAGCTTGGGAGTTCCTAAACCTGAAACAAGGGACGATGACAGTGCTTGAATACATGGCTAAGTTCACTGAATTAGCTCGTTTCACTGATGATTATGTGTCCACAGACATGGCCAAAGTGAGGAAGTTTGAGGATGGTCTGAAATTGTCCGTTCGGGGTAAAATTATGGGACTTCTTTTGCAAGACTTGGACTTGATGGTCAAGATAGCTATGGCCATTGAGAGAGAGGTGGACGACGAACGGAACATCTTAGAGGTGGGTGTTAAAGATAAGAGGAATTAGAGCCAACCTTTTTCTTCTAGCTCAGGGAAGAAGCAGAGGACTTCTACTCCACAAGGGTTTCAGGGACAAGGCCACGGTTATCAAGGTTAAGGCCAAGGCCAAGGTCAATCATCCCAAGATGGGAGACACTTCAAGGCTCCTAGCCAGCCAGGACAGAGAACGTGTTTCTATTGCCACCAGCTTAGACACATGAAATGGGATTGCCCTTAGAGGCAGGGATCCTAGAGTTATGGGACACCCCGGTCAGTGGAATGTTCACATACTCAATTGGTTCCTCCCTACCCCACCATGGGCTAGGGGAGCCAATACCAGTCCCAAGGTGCTGCACAGGCCCTTACTACTTCATAATCAGGTTAGATGGGCCAGGGCATGGGTCGAGGCCAGGGCTCACAAGCCGGGACTTCAGGGACCCATGTGCGTGTCTATGCCATCACATCTCAGATTGAGCTTACAGATCAATTGGTCATTCAAGGTACATTTCGACTTTCTCACTTATGGGCAAGGGTATTATTTTATTCTGGTGCATCTCATTCCTTTATTGCTGCATCATGTATAGAAAATTTGGGCTTAGAGGTTGAAACCTTAGAAGAGCCATTGCATGTGAGTTCTCCCCTAGGAGCTAGGGTGAGATTTTATCAGATATGTCGGGGTTGTGAGTTAGAAATCTCGGGGATTCTACTCATCGTGGACCTTAGGATCATAAACATGTCAGAGTTCAATGTCATCCTTGGGATGGCTGGTTAACGACACACCGAGTCATCATTAATTGTGATCGTAAAAGGGTTATTACCTACACATCGGATGGTATTCGTTTTATGTTTCAGGGGGATAAGCACGATGCTTTACCCCAAGCTGTGTACGAATCTAAATGGCACGGGCAGTTGATGGGTTGGCTAGCAAGCCTTACCTTTGGAGATCGAGGCGGGATAGAAGTTTGGTCTAGCTCGGGTGGTTTGTAAGTATGAGGACGTTTTTCTGGATGAACTACCAGGATTACCTCCACATAGGGATGTAGACTTCACTATTGAGTTGCACCCTAGTACATCTCCTATTTCTATGACTCCGCATAGAATGGTGCCTGCTGAGTTGCAAAAACTCAAAGTCCAATTATAGGAGTTGTTAAACAAGGGTTTTATTAGACCGAGCACTTCACCTTGGGGCTCTCCGGTGTTATTTGCCAAGAAGAAGGATAAGACCCTTCGGCTATGCATAGACTACCGACTGTTGAATAGGGTTACTATCAAGAATAGGTACCCTTTACCGATGATTGATGATTTATTTGATCAGCTACGAAGGGCACGAGTTTACTCTAAGATAGATCTTTAATTCACTACCATCACAAGGAGGTTTCAGGCGCGTATATCCTAAGACAACGCTAGGACGTGATGGCGGGCATTTTGATTTTACAGTGATTCCATTCGGATTGAAAAATGCTTCAACGACATTCATGGATCTCATACATAGGGTGTTCCAACCCTAGATCAGTTCGTTGTGGTCTTCGTTGACAACATCTTGATCTACTCCAAGTCTAAGGAAGAAAGCGCGGAGGGTCACTTGCTGATTGTTCCCTCCAAGCCCCGAGACCATCGCCTGTATGTCAAATTCAAGAAGTGTGTATCAAGCCACTTGTGTGTGAAATTCGAGATACGAGTCAGAGAGACCAAGCCGCCAGATACGCTTATTGGGATTAAGGTGGTATTAAGGCAAGAGGTTCATTGAGGACTTCTCCTAATTAGCTGAACTTATGACTAGATTGACCCGGAATGAGGTCAAGTTTAAGTGGAATGACTCGTGTGAGAAGGCATTCCAAGAGTTGAAGAGGAGGCTTACTTCCACCCAGCTCGATAGTTCCAAAGGGATATGGTACAAAGTGTGTCATGATGCCTCTATGGACGGACTTGAATGCCTAATGCGCCCGAGAGGGTAGTGGCTTATGGTTCTACTGCTAAAGAACCACGAACGTAGCTACCCCGCCTTAAGCATATGAAGCTAGTGGCCATTGTCTTTCCTCAAGGTTTGGCGCCTACTATCTATACTGAGTGGGGCTTTGAGGTGTTTTTTTGGACCACAAGAGTCTCAAGCAAGGCTATATTGCTACAACCGAACCTTAACATGAGGCAACACAAGTGGATGGAATATTCCAAGATTTGCGATCACTTCGTAGATTACCATCCCTGCAGAAGGGCAATGTGATGGCTGGTGCACTTCTACCTAAGTCATGGGAGGCTGGGCTAAAGGTGGCTTCCCGAGAGTGGTGCATGCTCGAGATCAGATAGTTTAATAAACCATGGGCGGCCTGAAATAGGTGGTCTTAGATATTTAGTGGCTACACCTTCCCTATTGAGCAGAGCGATCGAGTCCCTAGGATAAGACACAGATATTGGTTCACCGTGACTAAGTACAATAATACAGGACAAAGGCTAGGGCCATTCACACGTATGGTAATCTTCAGATAGGAAAAGCCAGGTCCCCTAGTCACAGATCCTTATGAGAGAGATCCCCAGTGTGGAGTTCCATTTCTCCCGCTTTGTTGTGCATCCAAAGAAGATGCAATGCATGATCTTCGGCCGCCGCTAATATTACCGAGTGGGACGAAGAAACATGTCGGGATTTTGTTCGGCCGATGTCTCATGTCGCTAGCAAAGGTCGGTACTTGAGACCAACGTAGATTATTTTTAGCCCTTAGGAGGTAGCCGGCGGAAGCGGAGTACGTCGCACGACGGCGGTCAACGCCGTTTCGCCAACGCCAGGCAATGGACGCCGCGTGATGGGTCGGACCACCACGTTTAATGCTTTTGCACGAACTCGTTCTGTGATGAATGCCCGCAGGCCGCGCCGCACAGTGGACAGTCAAAAATGGGGTTTCACATCTATAGCATCATAACGATCCCAGTCAGCCACTAGCCTTTCAAATAGAGTGTCCAGTCCTATCATGTATTAATGATTGATGAATAATTTCTTTACATGATCTCAGATGACTGGCCAATGAGACGACCATCCAAGATCTTAGAAGGACACAATCCAATCGCTCAAACTCTGGCAAGAATAAATGGTTGACTTAATTATGAGTTGGTTTTTTAGCACAATATTAATATGGAGTTACATAGATTACAACCCAACGATACACCATACAGTCACCTTACGACTCCCATTACTTCGGAATAAGGTGAGAGAATCCTCTGACAAACCCATCTTGGTTAGGATTAATTCCGGAAAATGATCTGATGATACTGCTCCTTCTCACTGAATTATCGTGAATATGATATACCCATGCGACTCGCCACGAATCTGCACGAGGCGGTGACCACGTCCCTCAGCGCGACGCTTCAAGAGGAGATTTAACGTCCCGGTGCTGAGTGACGAAAGCAACCAGAGACGGTTACCTGAACTCGGGTACAGCCCAGAGGGCAGGCGGCCAACTGTTGACTCGATTGAAAGTTACCGCGCTTCAAACCACTGGCGGTCACGCATTGCGTCTCCGTCCGGAACAATCTGACACACCACGGCGGATCAACAGCTCACGCTGGATTAACGGAATCTTCCTGAAAGAGAACCCGCACGATCCGCGCGGACACCTCAACTGTGCCGGCGGTAAAAGAACGTGAGCTAGCAAAGGTACTGGTGGGCAATCTGAGGTGATGAGGCAAATACAGGTCCAAACAGACACCCATAACACCAATCATCCTTCATTCGAGATGAAGACATTTTACATTGATATTAAATGATTTGCTAAAAGTATGGCGGATTGTATATTGTGTGAATGGGCAAACTTTGGTGGGAAGAACAAACTAGTGCAATCTGAACTTTTCTTCAAAAAACAAGAAAAATGGTAACTAGTGCCACTACCATCTAGTCAACCCTGGAATTTTTCCAAACTCAAGACAAACGGATCTCATCGCTGGATTCAGCCCTACAAAAACTAATTGTTTAGCCGCTTAATTCTCAGCCTGATCTTAAGATGAATAAGATTTCTTTCATGTTCTTCAAGTATAGGTGTCTTGATAAACCCAAAACGATTTTTGAAGAAAATTTAAAAGCTGAAAATAACTCAAACAAAAAGATAAAATAATTTTGATCCCAACAGGATCAAACAACTGTTTCTCAGTGGCAACAGATCCAAACATGTGCAGATTTATAATGGTTTCCAATAAGTCAAGATAGAAGATATGGTTAAATCAAGGTAGTTCTTTTAAGACAAAAGATATGTGATTTTTTCTGGCTTTAACGTGGAGAAAAAGAAGAATATAAATAGTATGAACTAAGTCTTCATGATCCTCTGAAGTCCCTTCATTTATCAATTCCTCATTTCAGCTTAGAATAAAATTCATCTTTGACAGATTCATATGACATCAGTTAAACCAGAAAGTTTAGATTTTAATGAAGATTCAAAGGAAGAGACGAGGGAAACCAAAAGGCTCGGGCCATAGCTGGTTCATGTGCTTCCACCTTTTCACACTCAAGGATAGGTCTTTCTACTGGGTTTGTATTTCTACTTTTTGAATACCAAAGGAGTTGTTTAAGGGCATCGGGAGTTGTTTAAGAGGTCGTTATGGTTTCATATGGCCCGCTAAGAGGTCGCTGGGTTAGCTCTTAAGGTTTGACAAGGGCTGTTGGGAATTATTTTATGGAATATTAATGCTATATTGTTTAAGCGCTGTCTGGAGCCATGCGCTGCCTTGCAGCTTCCGCTGGGCTCGCGGCGCTGAACAAATGCAGCCAAGGCTGTTTAGCGCAGCTGGGAGCTGCCATGGGTCAACTGAATATGGCAGGTCATTGGTGCTCAATTATTTATGGTTCCATGGCGTTATCGATTTTTTAAGAAAGATGTTCATGGCCTCATTGGAAGGTTTTAAGGCCGTTTAGCTGAGAATGTGGGCTTTTTCAAAATATTATATGCCAGCAGATTTGTCGGCAGGAATAAGACAAGTAGCGCTGAATGGCGGTGTCATATCTTGAATATGCTGTGCGATCAAACGCTGATATATGCGTTGGCTTCATGGCTGACAATGGAATGGCGTTCCATTTGAGATGGTATGACAAGATGATAATGGTCCATGACATGACTGAACAAAGTGGGATTGAAGGTCTTTGTTACTTCCTTGAGACATTCAATGTAAGGTGACATGATTACTAACACAATGGTATTACTCTCATCATAACGGCAACATATGACGATTCTGAGTGGCTTCATGGTATAATGACGAACTCAAACATCACATTTAAGAACCATAAGAGACTTGACTCAGCAGAACAAAGTCCAACTGGTCACTCAGCCTACGACATGAAAACTCGTGCCCAAGATATACAATAGACACTCCTCGCAAGAACTAGCCACTGGTCATTAACTCAACAAATAAGTTCAAAAGTAGAGATTGGTAGTCATGATCACAGTGACTCCAAAATCGCAAACGCAAATATCACGATTATTCGTTTTGAAACATCTCCGGTAACATCCTACCGCGTCAGTAAACGCAGCGACCGACTTCGTACGAACCACAAACGTAATCCACCAATCTGACGGTTTATCGCCGGTTATCGGCATCATCAGTGGTGGATTTAGTAAAGAATCGTCCAGGGCACCGAACGAAAGTATTTAATCCGGCATCACAGCGCTGAAGGCCAGAACTTCCAACCCGTAATTCGTGCATATTCATCGGAACGTTGAAGCGCACGAATTTGTTGAGCGCGAAGACAGAAATGGGCACTTTAGCGGAATAACTCAAAGAACGATTCTTACCCGACGGCCCACCGCGATACAGCAGCGCGATTTCGCGTGATATATCACCAAATGAATCTGCCTCAGTCTGACCATTCTTTACTGACCCATGGTGGCTAACATCAGGCTTTTGTGAACCTCTTTTTAAAATGGGAGTGAAACTAGTTAAGGTCACTTTTAAAAGAGCTGCAATCGAACTGATATGACTATTTAAAAATAGTCTGTATTGTTTTAAGAATATGGATAAATGAATCTGGCAGTATCAATCTTATCTTACAGAATGACCTGAGCAGTCAGCTGTGTTATATTAGCCCTTGATGGGGTCACGCAAGGCTATGACAAACAAGTCGAGTTTTTGGGTGAGAGCTCCTCCCAACAAAGTGGAGGCTCGTCCATTTTGTTAAATACGGATCCCAAAGAGACACAAACAAGATATCGAGTTACACTAACATCCATATTTTCAGTGGAGGATAAAGACTCAATACACTCGAATTTGGTGTCATAACAGTCAATAAGACTGGGGCAAGAATATGTTTAAACCTTTGCTGCCCAAACTGGGTATGTGAAGATCTCATGTCGAACTGATCTCCTCATTAAACTATCTTGAATGGTCCATGAATTAGGGAACCAATCGCCAGAGGGAATTCATTCTACAAATTCTTTGGTGAAGAGACCTTGGCATCAATAACTCCTAACAGGTCACTCACTGAAGAAGGTGATCTCTCTCCGAATATGTCAAAGTAATTCATACAAGAAAATAATGGATCACTACAAAGGCAAATGGCGTTCCACCCTACGATTAATCGCGAGAGCAACATGCCGCCATCTTCCTTCCGGTCAACTTGACGCACCGATCCAAGACCATGTACATAACAACTGATATCACTTTTTGGTACGACGCGTTTTCAGAACGCATCATACCATATCGGTGTTCAAACATTAGCAAACCTTTGGCCAAGACTTAATTCAAATGATCAGCCACCTCCGCTGCTTTTAAGGTATTCAAATTATTACACAAGAGACTGAATATTGATGAATAGGCTGATCAGAGCAAACCCGGCATAATCATTGATACGGTCCCATATGTTTATTATTCAACTCTTCACCTCATCGTCATTGTGGCATCAAGCGAGGGCTCTTCCCACAGCCGTCAAAACTAAGACACCCAAGGAAATGACTATCACACCATTTGAAAGAAGTTTAAACTAATAAGATTGCAAAGAACAACGGCACAAAGAACGTAGAGGAAATATTTCGCAAACATAACGCAGCCAATTTAAACTAATAAATCGATTAACTAAACATTACAAAATATATTGCAGGCCCCTTGCAAACAATATTTATATTATCATCATCAACATAATCAGAATCATCGTTGAACTTACATGACGAAATAATCAGATCAAACATACATGAGTAATTCAGATATCTATAATTACACTGATGCTGGCACATTGTGTTCCTCCCTAAGAATGGTTAAAGGAGGAATGATGACACTTCGGGGTAAACCTGAATTCTGTATCAATTTAATAAATTTTTAACATGGGTCAAGAAAGATTTTATTGACTTGGAAACCATGATCTGATAATATTAAATCTGACCTAGCTTACCTGTGACTTACCAAATGAGACCATTATTAATGTCAGAGAATTTAATAATTATAATATTTTAAATGACGAATACCATAATTTCCAAGTAATACTCAAAAAAGACAAATTGACCGAATAATCAGTGAGATGAGTTTTCACGCATCTCGCAAAACCTGACATCCAACAAGTTGTGCTCAAATTAAAGAAGGTTTGGAGAACCTCACAACGAAGAAGTTCGTATTACATCCCATCTTTTAATAGATAGAATTTTTAATCAACTTTATACTGCAAAGGATATAATTTTTATACAAAAAGATATTTAATCATTTTTCATTTTTGTAAACATAAAACAAAAGAGAGTTCATGGACATTAACATCCCTTATTTTTAATACATTGTCACAATGTTTTTACAAATGATTTTATTCTTAGCGTAGTGTTTAGGCTTTAACGCAGCAAAGCCATAATCCGATTTAATCAAAACAAACAGAATATTGATGTGTAAACAATCATGTTCGTGGCTATGTAAATACGCTGAACGATCATCAATGTTATTAATCAGTAAATCCTAACTGAATTCATATTTTTCTCATAATCAATCAGTAAGATAGAAATAAACTTTAGTTTATTCCAAACACCAAGTACATGATACCGGTACAAACCATAATATTTTTGGTGAGAAACAACATCACATCCGATATCATAATTTCGTAATATCATATCGGATTCTGAATAATGTTCTGTCGCCATAACAAAATGATGTAATTAACAAAATTTACTAACGCAATTAAACACCTCGTGTACGAAACTGAACTAAAAGTCTGCTTTGACCTGTAATCTGGGTTTCTCTCCAACTTGAACTCGCCAGAAAGAATGATTTATAGTTCATTTGCACTTTGCTCTCTAGACACAGAGATTAATCAATTTATATAATAATAATATAAATTCAATATCTCACAAATATCAAAATCAATGCTGGTGACTTTATTCACTATTAAACAGTGAAGTAACTAAATAGAAAATAATTTAAATTATTATAATGACTCTAAATGCTAAATATGGCTGAGTTCGTCCCAGCATTCTGCCTCTGCAAATCCCGGCATATATTAGCGTCAAGCAGGCCTTCGGAATATAAGCGCATTGGCTATACGCCCGAAGATGAGCCTCGCGTTAAACAAGGCCAGTCGCATTATATCCCAAACCAATTAATGTCATTGGAACGGACGTGTAATATAGAATTTCAAGACAGATCTCAATAACTATTTTTTTATCTTCTTACTGAACCTCCTCTTCTTTAGAGATCTTTGCTGCTATGGAATTGATACCACTTTAGCAGCTTGTTTGATTATGATACAAATGAGCACTTAGTTGGACTTGTAAGCTTGACTCATTTCCGATTTAGTCTATTCAAAAAATATGGAAATAAGAGTAATATGCTGAGTTTATGGAGTAACCCGTACGCCTTTAGCCCAGATCAATAACAATATAGGCCTATAACTACCGTCAACTGCCAGAATGCCCGGCATGCCTGAATTGTTACTAAAAAAACCAAGGGAACCAACTGTGTACTGTAGTCCAAACCCATCTCAGATCCCAGTCCATCCGCTTTATCCAACATACATGGGAAGGTCGTTAGTAAGATAATACAAAAGATATTTTATTCGCGGACTCCAAGATCCAATCAGAGGATGCTCAAAACATTAAACCTCTTGAATATGAGAATAAGTCCTCGACAAGGAAAGAGCAGATCTTACTACCAAATTTCTACAGATTATCTTTCTCATAACTGGCGAGTAAATCTCAGAGCATAAAGCGAATGCCCTCGCACGCATAAAGATAAATCAAATCATTAATCTTCTTCTTCCACCCTTTATGTTAATGAATCATTTGAGAGGCAACCGAAGCACCACCGCGAACCTTTTCCGAAGAATGGCCCGCATATTGTTGATTTCCCGGCGCCAAATGATCCATGATAAACAACAGCTCGCTGTAGAATAACAAAAGTCCCATTCACACATATGCCAAATTGAATAATCTATCCAACAAACTTCACACTTAGGCTCTGAATGTCCCATACCATTCGATTCTGTTTCATGATTATAACAACAAAGAATCCGTGATCTGAATGTCAGACTAGTTCTCATCACGCCGGTTATTACGGGAGAGAAGAAACAAGAAGAGTAATACAAAAATGATAAAGTGAACTCGAGGATCGTTATCGACCACTTATAGTGGAAACGATCTTTGGCAGCCCAGCTAAGAAAGGTATGCACCTTGAATAAAAAAGACGCGGTGCGATAGCGCCAAGCAAATAAAATTCAACCGCCAGAACAAATAACGGTTCTCACTCATCCTGAAGAAGATGAGATTATCTCGCTCAATGACGGTTATCTCGTAAATTTCGCCACTTCCACATAATATATGGTCATTCGACTCAGAGATGTTTAAGAACAATCAATATCTAAGAACGCCAATTATAACACACATTCCCGGCTTAAGGAAGATAAAGAGGCCCAGACGTGAACCAAAACAAACGGAGGCCCGCAGAACTGGACCAGATTACACTTTATAAGGGCCTTTTGCGCCCTCACATCCTCCTTCGTGGAGAATGCGGTTCATCGCTAAATGTTAATCTGTCCCAACTGGCTACGCCTTCGTTCTGTGCGTCGGCATCCCTGATTTGGTGAGCCACCATCGGTGATTTTTCGCGCTCGCACCTTGCTGCGTCTCAGTAATCAGCTCACCCAGATCACATGCTCCATTTAAGAACAGGCAATAATTGAACGCCAACGATCATTGTTATAGTTCTTTCCTTCAAACCCGAGGTCACTAGCATGGTTCCGTGCTACATTCGTAATTTATTAAATTCAGTTAACGGTAGCTCAGATCGATTCACGCTTCAAAACACTTTCGTTCAGATTACAAGAGTGAAATGATAGTTCTTGGCAAACATGACAAATAAGAAGAAGGAAACCACGACTTCACTTCTCGTGAGGCCCAAGGTCGCTGATCGTGAGAGGGTCATAAATATGACACAGCTCGTAACTCGCAGGTGCTTCGAAGTGCCACCACTCTTCTTCACCTCATCTGAGAGTTAATCTCGCTTTCAAACATAATGGAAGAACTAATAAAGTGGTATAGATGAGATCAACCTGAAAGATAATGATCCATAACACTCAACCCACATGATCACGCTGCTTCGATTAGCTTTATTTGTGGTACAGTCACTCAGCCTGTAAGAGCAGATAAAACCACACCTCAAGATCAACATAGGAAAAAAGGAGTCCCGGTTCACTTAAGAACATTACCTATGGAGAGGTGGTCACGCAATTCCTCTGTCGTGAATCTTGATGGATTTCCAAAATAAGCCTAGCTAATCAAACGAATCCTCTTAGAGAAACCCATCTGCACACGCATCAATGCGAGATCACGGCACAGAGAATCAACAAGGCCGTTCAAACAAAGACCCCAGCGGAAAGACCACCAAAAAGCTACACCGTAAAATACATATCAGTGGTCGACCACAGTATAACTTCCCAAAGAATCTATAGCAGAGAGAGTAACCACAAACCGCTTGAGCGCAAGATCGCTCGAACAGCTCGCCGGCAACCAGAGTGACACCGGATTAATCGCTGTCTGATCAAGATCGGAACCAAAACGCCAACGTAAGAAGCCAGAGATGCCAACCACGGTCAAAGTCCAGTAAATCACGCGTCGACATGGTGGCAAAGAAGAGATAAAGGGCTAAAGAACTTATTATCCTTTCTTCAAGAACCGGTCATCATTAATGAAAAGTCATTAGATAATTTCGAACACCCTTTGTATTAACGCTGATGCGCACAGTGAAATCAGATTTGTACAACGCCGTGGCAAAGACAACAAACCGCTTCAACTGATTAGTCTCTCACAAACAAGATCTCAATGTGATTTAGTCCCTCTCTGACCTAATGCTATGAATATGAACTAATGGCACATAACAGATATAACGCACTTTCTTGAAGAAGCAGCCCATCACCCAAAGAAGCTCTATTCCTCAACCACAAAGACCAGGCCTTAGTAAATATATAGGCCATCTCGTGTTTCTACATCATAAAGGCCATCCCCTTTTAGAATGATACTGTTTCAACATCGTTTATTTAACTGGGACGCAGGCAGCTTGGGGCCTTTTAAATATTAACTGGCCAGCATCAGAAGAAGCAAACAATCATCCATTGGCTGGAACGAGATGAGAAATGGGGTTTGACAGCCCACCCCTCTGAGAATCACGATTCCTCAGATAATCACATAACGCCATACACAAAGAAAATGATTAGTCAACTTAACCTCTGATAGGTAGGCACCAGATCGCCAGAATAAGATGCAATAAGATTTACACCAAATCCAAGAGAAAAAGCAATTAGCAAATATGTATTATTGGAAACTAAATCATTTAAGCTCAGATTGACTGATATTAATAAAATCTGATCCGACGCTTTGCCTCTGCAATTTGAACATCATCTGGCAAAACCTGTTGTATATGATAAAGCTCGTTTGTCTTGATCGCACTGTAGATTTATTCAAACAGATGACAATCTTCCTGAGTATTTAATGCAGAGTAAAGTACTCCTCAACGGCTTGGCTGGTAGTGGGCTCACCTCAAAAGAAGTGGCCGTAAATGAAGGCATGTAAAGTGGATCACACAGCAATTCACCAGCCGCAACAGTGATACTTCCCCTACCAAATGGTTAGATTGATCGCTGATGCTTTTGCTTGCATGGGATGTTGGTTACTTCGGATCGCCTTCTCCGGCTACCACTAGATTCTTATGCAACTGCCTGATGTGGAAAAACGGCCTTCATCACACCACACGGGCTGCATTGCTACAATGTGATGCCTTTTGGTTTGAAGAACACCTGAAAGCAAATCCTACAAAGAGAATAGTGACAAGCGATATTCCCGCTCACCAGTGGTGACAATTCAGTCTATATCGATGATATGCTTGTCAAATCTAAAGAACGTCCCGCTCATATGAAGCACCTACAAGAAGCTTTTGAGCTATTGCGCACCAATGGTATGAAACTCAATCCCCTTAAGTGTGGGTTCAGAGTCAGTTTGGGTAAGTTCCCGGGCTTTATGGTAACACAGAGGGGGATTGAGGTCAATCCTGTTCAACTCAAGGCCATTATGGAATCTCAGAATCCTACCTCCAGAAAAGGAGTACATCAACTGACTGGTCGGTTGGCGACTTTAGGGCGATTCATATCATGGTTTTGGCGTGACCGATTAGTCACTTACCACTCTAAAAGGCCAAGCAGACCGTTGGAATATGTAACGCACCAATCCCTCACACAACAATGCATCCCCGCGAACCACTAATTCTGGCTAGCCCCGAGACATATGAGACGCTCTATCTTTACATAGTTGTTTTTGATGTTTCAGTAAGTGCAGCCTTATTCAAAGAATATGAACATCTGAAGCAGGGGCTTATATCTTTTATAAGCAAGTCCATGTCCGAGGCAGAAACCCGCTGATAATTCGCCTCGAAAGGTGTGGCACCGGCGCTTTAGGGTAGCCGCTAAAAGTGTCACGCCACTTCCTGCATCCATCACCGTACTCACCAACCCACTGAGAAGCACTGCGGCCCGACCGCCGATGAATGGCTTGGTGGGTAATTGAATTGAATGAGTTCGGTATTCAATATAAACCTGCCGCAGCGCGCGTACTCGGCTGAATTTTTTTAGCAGCAATTTCACAAATGGAACCAGACGGATTCAATCGATGGACTTTGAACGTGATGGTGCTTCTATTGCATGGAGCCGGCCCGTGGATCGTAACTTAAAGTCCCGACTAGAGAATGATGAGTAGCAGCCACATGCCGATTTCCCACCCAACAAATTCCAGGCCGACACGGTAAGCTATCATAGCTGAGATTGGATCTTGGTAATCTCTCAGATCCCGAAAAATAATCTTAAGAAGCAACCTCAATTGGTGGTAGGTGTAGGTAAACAGGTCAGGAAGGCAGATTTGTTTAAGAATGTAAGTTTGTAAGTCCGTCACCACAACCTTGAAACCCCGTGGGCTCGCAACTAGAACACATCCCGAGAGATTCAAATTAAAAAGGCAGCATCGGGTCAAGGCCTCTACTAATAAAAGAACAAAGGCTCCCACCCGTTTACTACCAAATGAGTTGTTGCCGCTACCAACTAGGTAAACGAAATAGACAAAGCGTGTCTCTCGATCGACCACAGTCCGCTATTCAGCCTAGGGGAACTGCCGGATAATGTGGCCGAGGGCCAGCAAGATTCAGGTCCGTAGCTGGGCTCACTCGTGAATGAACATCTATATGCGGTCCTTGAACAGCTATAATTTTGCGCCTTATCAACAAATAGGCGAACACGCTTTAGCAGCTCCATGATAAGGTATAAATATCCGCGTAGAACGTCAGTCTAATCGCGCCCACACCCAAGGCTACTATCACAAACTACGGCGGCGCATGTAACGCTTATGTCAGAAAGTGACTAGCTGCCAATGATAGCCCCGCGGTCGGCGATGCCGGCGCAAGACCTAACAACCATAACGAGCCCCTGGCCCTTCGCTCAGTGGGGTATGGACATCGTAGGGCCACTACCTACCGTCTCGGCTCAAAAGAAGCTATTACTAGTTACCACCGACTATTTCAGTAAATTGATAAAAACCGAAGCCTTTGCATCCATCAAAGATAAAGAGGTTGTTCAATTCGTATGGAAGAACATTGTGTGCAGATTCAGAATACCCCAATCGATTGTAACCGATAATAGGCCATAATTCGATAGTCGAGTATACATGAATTTTTACAACGAGTTGAAGATCAAAAACCTGTACTCGACCCCACAGTACCTACATAGCAACGGCCAGGTAGAAGCATCTAATAAGACTCTCTTGTCAACTCTCAAAAAACGCTTGCATTCGACCAAAGGAAAGTGGGTAGATGAACTATCAAGAGTTCTATGGACCTACAGAACAATCAGCCGGAAACCGACTGGGATATCACCGTTCGCCCTCATGTATGGGATAGAGGTCATCATCATCCCCATGTAAACGGATGCCCATCGTATTTGTGCAGAGATCCTCGAAAAAGCAAATGTCGAAGCCCTAGTCAAAGACCTAGACACAACAAACGAACTCCGAGAAGTAGTAGTAGTGTAACGCCCCAAAAATACCATAGAATTTTTATAATAATTTTATTATATATGGGTATAAATTGAGCCAAACTTGGGTTTTTCCCGAAATCGATAAATTGCAAACGTGAATGAATGGTGGTTACATGATTAAATATTATATGCTAAAATGAGAAAACTGACAACCCATAAATAAACCTGGGCGTAAAAAGGGCAACGACCAGTAACTGAGGACCTAAAGGTCAAGAATAGAATGTTTAAATGCTAAAGTAATGAAATGATAAATGAAAGTGAACAAAGACCAAAAAGGTGAAAATGAGAAATGGAATTTGTGTGTTTTCAAATACGGCCTTACACTTAAAATGAGAAATAAGACCAAATGTGGTCTTAGAAGAGCACATTTGTGCATTTTGAGCAAAAAAAATTTTAAGAAAGAGGGAGAGGAGAAAAGCTAGGGTTTTTGGAGGAAAAGAGGGATTACAAAATCCTTCCATTTTTTCTTTCAAGATCTTGCAAGAATGAAGAAGCGAAAGCGCTATGGCTTCAACTACAAAGTGGATTTGAAGGTGTTAACCAAACCCTAGAATTTCTTTGAAGATGTTCGTTGGGAGGAAAAACCTAAACCATCCATAGTTCTATCAGGTTGGTTTAGGATGATATTAGTAAGTTAGGAGTTACGCCCATGTTTTGTTTTTGGGATTCTTGATATTTCGGAGAAAAATTACAAAAGAGCAAACCTGGAAAATCTCAAGACATAGGGCCCAAAGTCAGAGGTGTAGGAACCCACGCCGCGTAAGAACTACGCCATGCTGGATACCGCCGCTGAGGAGGCCGAGGTGCCAAATGGCACTGGTATCGCCACAGCCGGCGCCTTCGCGCCATTGGCTGTAAAGGCTCGCAGTGAGGAGTATCAAGCACCGCCGCGTAGCTATCGCCTGGCGCCCAGCAATTTTCGCATTTTTTTTTTTCTCGAACACCTCGTGATTCGCAGATACCGATAGTTTAAGGACCCTAATAAATGATTAATGGGATTCAAATAAGGATAAAACTAAATGAAAAATGTACCGTACCTTGCCGCCGATGAAGTTCAAGCCGCGTAATCTAGTGTCTTAACCTAAAACCGCTAAATGAAGATTAATCATTATTCACTAAAAATGTATAATAACTGTTTATCCACTAAGAGTGGCATAATTGTTATTGACTAGGGATGGGTGAGGATCACCTAACCTAGGACTGAGATCGAAGGGAAGGAAACGAAAGTCGACAGCTTCGGTTGGTTCTTCGGACCTCTATTCCGATTCAATTATTGTTAGTTCTTTGTTCACCGAAATTATATTCATATTTCAAGTGTTTGGTAATTACTAAATAAACCAGAAATGAGTATATGGAATGAGTATATCCTTGAAGTGATATTACGAAAGTGCATATGGATTTGAAAAATGCATGGGTTTGAAATGTTTGACAATTAATTTTGCATGTGAGTGATTATTAATGAAATTGTAAACGAATTAATAATTCTTGACATCTTGAATTGAATCGATATACCGAACGACTACAATATGGAGGGAAACCAACTGGCATCCATCATGAAGGCAAATCAAAATTTGTTCACGTCCCACATGGTGGGTGCACCAATCGGCATCCGTTTAAGATAGTATGTGGTATTATTAAAATGTCTCACTTGCGGATGCACCACCTAAAAGATCCGTCATGACATGGCTATATTTTTAAACACCACACGGGCGGGCGCACTAATCGCCATCCATCATGACGGGAGACCGAAATTTGTTAAATGTGTAAGCACATTACCAAATGACAAAAATGATGAGATTCACCGAACAGAATCCGTCATGAATGCGAATTGTATAGAAAAAGTGAAATAACAAACTTTGATGAGTGTAAATCGATTTGTAACCAAATACATCTTTGAGTATGTTTGAATCTCTCATGATTTGAGTTAAGTAAATTGAAAGACATGTGGAAATGCATATTTTGATAAGGATCAATGATTTGTAAAGTGAAAGCATGTGGAAAATGAATAAGCATGAGTATAGTTTGATATAAAAGGCATGATAAATGCATGTTGTGTTAAACTCAAAATTTGAATAGAACTGTATAGAACCACTAAGCATGAAAATGCTTAGCGTGTAGTTTTTATCTATGCGCAGGTTTCGAGTAAACAGGAAAGAAGGCAAGATCAAGAAGTGCAGAGTCATAGAGAAAGTTGCAGTGTATAAGTATATACCCCGTCATATGCATATCATTTCTTTTGAACATGTGATACTTTGTGAACAAAAGAGTTAATATCTGAAATAGTGTTTTGTATATCATTTTATAAAGGCATGGTACGCCATTTTGTAAACGACGATAAACAAATGTTTATGAGCCTACCATTTAAAGAGCCCAATTGAAAACTCTAAAATGAAACACATAAATAAATGCTTTGATAAGATAAATGAAAATGTACTGGCGAAACTGCCTTGGTTCGGATCCACCATTCGTCCAGCCGAGATTCGTCAGACATTTTAAAAAAAACAAATAAATAAAAAGTAAATAAAAGAATTAAATGAGCATCCGGAACTACTTTGATCTCGCTAATCGACTGAAAGGGGTGCTATGTTAAAGTGATAGCGTCATACCTGCAGAAAGATCCATAATTCTGCACAAACCGACAGTGCCAGACATTTCTAAACCCGAGAATTAGTCTTGGTAATGGTCTTTGAAATATACCAACTCAGCAAACAGAAGTTTCAACCCAATTGGGAAGTGGCCATACACGAGTCTGGTGAAATAAATGGTCTTATGCGTTACATGCCGCATTTCGACCAGAGTGCCTGTGATGTGAACGCCATGCACCTTAAAAAGTGCATTATCAATGCTTTGTGATACTATTATCAATAAAGATCGGCTCTTTGTGACATTTCCAAACCTATAATTGTTTCTCTCTAAAAAGTCCAGATATTGATGTCCCAATGTACATAAAAAGTCCATACGTGGTTGATGCCCATCGCACATAAAAAAAGTCCAGACATGGTTGATGTCCTATTGGCACATAAAAAAGTCCAGACATGGTTGATGTCTTGCTGGCACATAAAAAAATCCATACATGGTTGATGTCTTGTTGGCACATAACATAAAAAAGTCCAGACATGGTTGATGTTCACGTACATAAAAATCCATACATGGCGTCCTATTGGTACGTAAAAGTCTAGACATGGTTGATGTCCCACTGTACATAAAAACTATATGGTCGATTACTCCCGCTGGGTACATAAAAACAAAACTAGACATGGTTGTCAGCCTCGCCAGCCAAAAAATAAAGAAAATGGGAGTCTGGTACGGCCATCAAACATGACTCATTCTGGCGCCTTGTATTTCATTAAATGCGCTAAAGAGCGCCAAGGTTGCTGTGGAATAGTATGCATTCTAGTGGAAAAATGGCACCCCTTACAAAAATCTCCTAAAAATAACCCAAAACTAATATAAGGGAAATAGTCACTTCTACTCCTCAAGGGATGATGCTTTCCGCTGATCCTTCATTAAGCTTCGACTCGATGTAATTTTGCAAATTTCTTTGACTCGATGGTGTTGGACCTGGGCACCTGCATTCGCAAAACTCTAGAAGGCCGGGTCGGCAGAGTCAGGCATGCCATCCGAAATCCTTGGCTAGTCACCTCGGATGCCATGTTTGAATACACAACATCCATAGCCAAGCTTAAAATTTGTCTGTGGCTTTCGTAGTCTTCCACCATGGCTTTTGTCCGCCCGATCGGGAATGAAGAGTAGACACCTCATCTCCGACGCCGAAAGCTCTAATAAGAGTGACGCTTTCAACTAATAAACAAGCAAATCCCACCCCCAACCCCGCGCCTTCTCTCCGCAGAACCACCAAGGCATCTCGAGCCCTAGTTAATTCATCCTCTGCCCTTGCCTTGGCCTCACCTGCCACCATGGCTGCTAGTTGGGCCACCTTAGCCTCCTGCTTGGCCTTGTCCTTTTCTTTTTTTGCCCGTTCAATCTTCTCCGCACCACCTTTGGCCTCCTACTTCCAATGTTGCAACTGGATCTTCACTGCCAAGGCGCCCCAAGGCCGGTAGTTCGAAACGATGATTAGGGCGTAGCGCCGCAATCTCTATCCCAGCCGACCTAAATTCCTCTTGCCAGCACACACTGGATGGTCGTCACAATACCTTGGTAAAAGTGAGAAGTTGGCAATAAAATGATAAACGCTGCAAATACACCATAAAGCAACACATACCAGCCGGCTTAACGCTGAAAATCATGTCGCGGCAACATCCCGTCCTCGGCCACCAACTGGAAGGCCTCCTTATTCATATAGATGGGGAACGGGATGGAATACTACTTTGCGCGAGCCGCCACCGATACTCGGAAGTAATTAGGATAAAGGTCGCGCATATGCGCAACCGGAGGCTCCGCCTAGTTAAAGGGGCTCCAGTGGAGGATGATTTCCTGAGCGCCCTCTAAATCAAGGGCAACCATACTCGTTAGGGGGTGGATCCTCTTATGAGGAGGAACGTACGTGCTCAGCAGCACCTGGTCAGGTGGCCTTCTCCTGCTAAATACGGTATTCGCAGGCCTGGGTGGGAGTATCGGAGCAGCAGCTACCCCTGAGGGACCTCCCACTTCGGCCAACGATAGAAGGACCCCCAAATTAGGATTCCTCCCAGAGGCATACCTGGCCTACTAGGGGAACCTTCCAAACCGGCTGATCATCGTGGCCCCGGCCAGGAGTCCACCGGAATCATTGCCCAACTCTTCCGGGCCTTCTTCATCCGCGAAGACCGCCTTGACGCTTCCGATCAGCATGTGCACTTCAAAATCTCTATCCACAACCCATTTTTGCATCCGTGCAAGAAACCTAGCGGCAAGCATAGATATTTCTTCAGCTCACTAGTGGCACATGCTTGTCTAATCCACAAAGCCTTCCAACCTGACGCCGGCTACTTTAGTTTGTCGGGCCCTCTTCCTATCTCGTTCCTTCTTTTCGCTTCTGGAGGCAGCCGTGGACTTGGGGGCCGGGTGACCAGACATACCTCACTAAGGCCCTCAGAGCGTACCTCCGTCAGTCTTCCTAAGCAACAAATCTCAAAAGAGCTACCCGGCTGGATAAAGGTCGGTTAGTACGTAAGTGCCTCCCTCAATGAGCCATGTGGGAACGATGGGGATAATGTAAGGAAAGGTGAAGCGGCTAGCTCTTGCAAGTTCCGGCTAATAGAAGCTCGTGGACTGTGCCTCATTTTAGCTATTCCCAGTAATAGTCATCGATGTTCTCCGTGCTAGCCTTTCTATCCAATTGACTAGCCACCGTATGCGCCATCACTTAGATAGCATCAAGAGCCAGATGTGGTGATCAAAAATACGAATCATCTAGCAATATGATCTATAACCGAATTAAGACCAACCCGAAATGCGAGAGATTGATTCACATCAAGTGGAGCTCCTAGAGAGCCCGCGCCTCATACCATGCCACTAACCAAGACAAACCTTTCTACTTCGCCTTAGGGAGTTCGCTTCCGGGGCCATTTAATTGTAGCCAGGACTCGTGGTCAACATGGACACCCATTTTGTCCCCAACAAATTTTCAACGATAGATAAAACATATCTTTGCCTGGAAATATCTAGTCAGAAAACGCTACATGATACAACCCATTAAAATTCGAAAGACATTCGAATGAATAAGCGCGGGAGGAGCCCGGGTGACGTGTAAGAATTGTTTACCAAATAAACCAGAAGCAAAGTCCAGCTTGCGAATCTACTCCGTGAAGGGCATTTTACATTATCTCTGTATCCAAATTATACCCTAGTAATTTATTACATGTTTAGGGTATAATATAAGTAAAATTTGCATTTTCCAGAATTTAAGTGCTAAAAGTGAAAAATGATAAAGCCGGGATTAATACATAAGCTAAGGATAAATTGGTAATTTGACATTAAGGACCCAAAGGTCATAACACAAGAAGATTACACGCTAAGTTAGAAATTTAATAAGTTGGTTTGCAACTAAAATGAAAAATGAATGACCAAATAGCAAAAATGGTGGTTTACCAATTTGATAAGACTAAACATGGTCTTAGAGAGAAGGGGAGATTGTTCCCTCTCTACTTTGGTTAGGGTTTACGGATAAAGAGATAAGGAGAAGAAGAGAAAAGAATTTTGTGTTAAGAAAAGAAGTTAAGAAAACTGTGTTTAAACTTTCTTTGTTTGAAACTATGTGTATGGATTACAGGCTGAAACTTCTAAGTTCAAGTTATGTAGGAAAAATCCTATTAGAAGTGTTGTTGGTTGGTATAAGATGAGTTTTACGGTTTATTTTGAGTTTTGGTTGAGCTGGTTTTGGTTTGGAAGGAAATTTCAGATGAAGTGCGGCAAAATCCGCCAATTCTCGCATCTCCCGTCAACACCCTACGCCTAGGCATAGAAGTGCACGCCAAATAACTCGAGCCCAGTTTTCTAATTTCGGTCCAATGAAAGAGCATTACTTTGCCTAGGCGTACCTGCTAGTCCTGTTTTGGTTCCTCCTATCTATTTGGATCCCACTCACTAATCCATTAGATTAATGAGGATCATAATAAGGAACAAAGGGTCTGCCAAGTATAAAAAATCTATATGAATGTTATGGCCTTCACGGCTCCTCGCGATTCTGGCTTGTTGGGCAAACATTATTTATTGCCTTACTACACTGAGATTAAGAATATAACAAGCCCAGTAAGACATATAATTGTATAAAAACCGCTAAGATCGAATAGCGAGTGAATATGCACCTCTATCTCAAAGGATTCAACACTCCGAATAGGTGCTAGCCATGACTTTTGTAAGCTACGTGGCAACATGTCTCTATTTAGTGCTTCGACACTCTTGCTAGTGCTACGGTACTTCTGTTACGTGGGCAAGCACGTCTCTGTTCAGTATTGTACTGTACCTTCGGGTACCTATTGTGTTGTGTCCCTATTATTCATTGTTACTGGTCTATGCAGGAAAATACTTATATGTTGTCTATCTGAATATGACATACGAAACATTTATATAAGAATTTGAATAATGAACAATAATGTTATAAAATCGGGCTTCACTATGTAATGTAACAGCGGGTACCTTCTATGGCAAGATCTCTCGCCCAACTCCTAATGAGATATGAATTCCGTTATAAGAGTTATGTTATATGTATCCTGAATTATGGACCACCCTAGTGGTCATAACCTGTTATTTGCTTCCACTAAGCTAATAGTGTTTAGCACTGTGTTTATCCGTAAATCAAGAGCATTATCCATGGTATTCTGATTTGCTGTACTTAACACAATACAGAGATTCACTCTGATAGGCTTTTGTCTCTGTTTTGTAATATAAATGTAATATTTTTGTAATAGTGGAATTTGTATAAATACAAGTAAATAGGACTCAGGCATGTATATGTACAAGACATTTTAAACATCAATACGGTGGTAGTTTTACAAGTTATATTTTGATATATGGATTTGTTTACAGCTGGCCCACCAATGTCGAAGTCGTAAAGGAGTCCCAAATTCTGCAGAGGCCCTCTACGCCCAGGCGGGGGGTAAGGGCGTGACAATCCACCTGTCCTACAGTAGAGCTAGCCGGCCCATCCGACAATTATAAGCTAATGTCGTCAAGGACTTGACAAAAGGACCTCAATTCCTCCATGGACATAGAAGACACAAGGCTTCTTGTAGTAAGCGACTCCCGATTGGACCCTTTCCTACGCCCAACCTTACTAGTGGAAGTCTTCTCTTGACCTTTCATCATTCTATAGGCAAATAAAGAACGGGATCAACTTGAGGATCTCTTAGTAAAACGATAAGTAAGACCAACACCCTAGACTGAGGAGCTTCCCGAAATCCAAAGGTTGGGACGCACCCAGAATGGTATGTCCCAAACACCGCGATAGTTTCGCTGCCAAACCTTACCTACGACCGAAAGCACATTCAAAAACAATTTCACAAACGACCGAAAGTAAAAAACCCACCAGATTATTGAAATGGTCTAAACTCTTCACTGCCTTTACCAAAATCTTCGTGAGGGGCCAGACGCTCAAAGGATCTCATGAAAATTTTCTCTCTAATAACAACAGCAAATAACGCCGCATTCATCCCTAGCAAGGCAATATGCCGAACAGCACAAAACGTAACTGGCCAGCCACTATATTATCCGGAGGCATGCGCCTCATCCCACGCCTAATGTTCACAATGATGTTTCGCCTGACAGATCACAAAGCGCCTTGCCATTCGATCTATCGACTCAAGCCTGTAAAGCTTTGCAGGCCTAGGTATCTAGCTGGCCCCACAATTTGCCTCTTTCAAGACTACCCAGCTCCACAGCCATGAGGAATAAGGCTAACAGCCGAGAACTGAGAAACTATCTGTAATCAGTAGGGTTTCTCATAAGCCATCCTAAGGATGGTTGCTCCCCTAGTCGACATACACAAAAGAATGGTGAGAGAAACAGCACAAGCATGCTAAACCAAATCTTATTAAAATGCGCTTAATAGGCATCAGTTGGTTACACAAAACAAAACGCCTAAACAACCATGATAGACACATTAAAAATATGTCCAAGCAACTCTACTGGGGACATTGATTGACAAAAAAAAAAGAAGAAAGTGGAAGAAAATAAGGGTTTAAAATATGGCTCGAACGCTCTCCTTCTCTTAGCCATACACCTTGACCATTGCATCTCCGCAGGGCGCCGCCGTATGCAACCAGCCCTAGCAATAACTCAAAGAAGGGTAGTAGCATGCACCCAGCCTGCCCATGACCTCCTGGCCGATCGGCGCACCAAAGAAAGAGCTCTAGAAAGCGGGATGTCGATATGCTAGGGCCTCCCATCTAGGACACCTGATAAATCAACACAGAATATGTCTTCAAACACACAATATCCATTAACGACGAATAGCTATAAAGACTTCCTAAAGCCTCCCTCCATAACTTCTCCACCTTCACCGACATATAGATGCGGGTGGGGGAGGAAATCACAATAGGGAAAAGAGGTGGCTATGTATACGTAAGAGAATCCATTGGCAATCCATAGACTTCAAGGATCAACCCCATATATAGAGGTGGAACCTCATAAGGACTATTGAATGCACCATCGACATCACATAGCACGACGCAAAGGAACATATGTGCATTAATAATCTACAATTCCCTCCTCCGTACTTGGGTCCCCAAACACAAAAGAGATTTTCCTTTGACTAGCGCAGCATAATCCTCCAGCTGGAAGAAAAAGGGGGACAGGAGGCTCGGTGGGCATTCTCGGGCCTGCACTCACCAATAGGCTCCACCGGCCCGGCCCGCCTCATGAAGCGGCCCAAGGAAACCCACTATACTAAAACCACACGGGAACCAACAAGACGGTGCAGTCTTAGAACCTATCTAGGATCCCGAGTCCCCCAGCCGACTATTCTACCGCAAATGAGAAGGTTGTAATGGATAATATAAAAAAAATATTTATTCACGGATCTATTGTCGTGCCCTCGAGCCCGACCCGACGATGAACCGAATCCGGAGACGCGGACCGCATGAAATCATTTGTTAAAACATATTTCATATAAACATACATATATGTGAATATATGATATCACACTTAATACATTCATTAATATATAAATATACATCATATAATTTCAAGATGGCCATCTATAATCTTTAATACAACATATTGATATAAAATGGCATTCCATGCCTTTATTTGTTACAAACTATTGCGAGTTCACGTGAGTCTTAAACTCGTATATTTTTAATCCATTTTTCTGGCTGGTTTTTAGTATTTTTAGAGTTGTTTTAATGCCAAATTATGGAATATTTACAAACTTTGTGTTTTGCAGGAGTTAATTCAAAAAGTAGAGATTTCCAGCAAGAAAGAACAGAAAAACAGAAATTGCAGCAGTCTAAGTCGCGATAGAGTTCGGTGCGTTGCGACAAACTTCCAAGCAATTACCAAAGAAACCATGTCGCAACAACATTTCCTGTGTCGCAACACCATAATCTGATTGTTAACAATTGAGCTAGGTCGCGACAGAGAATGAGAAAAACATATGCTAGTCAGCTATGGACAAAATAGTTTGTGTTGCAACATAATGCGGGTGGAAGGCGAGGGCTCTTTGTCGTGACACATAACCCTCTTTGTCCGCAAACCACGACTTATGACATGGAAAAGTTTGTTGAGACAAAAAAATGTTAGAAAAGAAGTTTAGGTCGCGACAAGAAAACTAGGTCGAGATAAAGGGTGCTTAATGGATGAACTGACCTGGTTGCAACAAGGAGAGTCAATGTTGCGACAAACTTCAAGCTTAAAAGGTGTTTTGATGTCGTGACAAAGATCTTCAAGTCGCGACACAGAAATCAGTTGAACATAGAAAAGTCTTGTCGCGACAAGAAATAAGGGTCGACACGAAAGGCAATTTAAAGCGAAAAGTTATCGACCCGAGAGGAAAGAGCTAGGTTGCGACAGAAAGATCTTGCATCTGAAAAGTGTTTTCGCTACATAACATATTGGGGTCGTGAAGGATCCCGACCCGAATTAACCTCATGAACCAGGGGACCTCACGGCACTCAGACGGATATAGAAACTTTTCTTAAACAATCAAATAAAATCCATGGAAGCGAACCCCTTTACAATCCTTAACATATCTTTAGAAAATAATCTTGGAGTGAAGTGGTAAAAAAATTTCTTTTCTTTTTTTCTTTTTTCAAACACTTAGATTTTTTTCGAAAATTAGTGAGTTTCCTCTGTTTTGGACTTTCCCAAATTTACAAAAACACGCGAAAACATTTAAAAACACTTATAATCTTTCACTCCCTCATCGAAACCCAGTCGCACCTGACTCAATCAAGCAAAATATATACACATATACATTTATTTACTTCAATCATCAAAACATTCAAAACTTCTTCAATTCCATGCACGAGTTTATAAAAGGATTTGGGCTTGGCGGGACTTAAGCGGAGCCACTCGTACCTCGTCCACGAGGATCAAAGCCCACGTAGTTCCTTTTCAAAATATATACATATATACATTTATACATGACAAAATATTCAACATATACAATATGCAAAATATATATACAATGCAGTCACATGACGTCGTCTCCTCGATGGCTCGACTCCTTTGCGAGGGGATGCTGCCAGGCGCTGTCTCGGGTTGAAAATGTTTTTTTTTTTTTTTTGTTATACGGAAAGAATTGAAATTTAAAGGGCTGATGAGTGTACATTTTCATTTTAAATTGACATTTTCGATATATCAAAGTAATAAATACTTATCTGATTAAAAACCAATTTATCTTTAAACTTTAACTATTGGACAGGAGTAAACACGAGCAGGTTTAAGTGCGGCGGGGTGAAGACGGTCTCAATCCGTCATACTGCATTCTTATTTGCTTGAGAAACTCGCGCGCTTTGCATAGGGTTCAGTCATAGCCTATATCACGTGTAAGGATATTACGCTAAAAATTCTATTTCACTCCTACATTAGTAACCTATCAACTATTCCCTCTAAATCCTTTACAGCAAGGTCTGCTCAGTGATACTCGGTCATGCGGTCATTATAGGGTTAGGGTAACCATCAGTAAAACATTTATTGAAATCGTTTATAAATTCGTTTTAAATCCTTCTTTATCATTTTAAAACACATATATACGCAAATATACATATCATTATTTACATAGTTTTAAACTTCCATAATGCCTTAATACGTGCATACATATGTAATTTCATGTAAATATATATATTTAGGCAAGATAATAACCTAATTAAACATTTACATTTACATTAAACTTTCAATTTAACATTAAAGCTAGTTCACTTTTAAAACTCAATTTTCAAACATCATTTTACACTCACTAGTTCAGCTCGATCCAGATTTGGCTTCAGTCGAATTCAGTTTCGTCCAGATGAGTCATTTCACATTTTCGAAAAACCACAACTAACCTTAACCATAACTTCCATTTAACCCACCATACACATTTGTTTTCACCCCAACCATCATATTCACTTTAATCCCATTGAACACACTTCAAAATCTGAATTAAAGTGACCAAAATACCCTTTGCTTTACAACATGATCTTAATGCCCTCATTCAAATCCTTTTCTTTTCTAACCAATTCCAATGCATTTCTAGAGTTAAGATTCACCCCTAAAACACATGAAATTACCAAACTACCCTCGACCCCTCTCATTTCCATTTTAGTAGAATTATGCACAAACCATATTCCATTTTGTTCTTCCATTTTCTTCGCTATAATCCACTCCATTTAATGCCTTATACCTCAATTTCACTAATCCTAACCAATTTCAACATATCACTACAAATGCACTATGAAACCTAGCATCACCCACTTGATTTGTCAAAACCCTAACTAATTATTTCTTTCTCAATTTATCTCAAAAGCATCATCATTCAACCTTACATACCACTAATTTAACATCCATACAAGAAAATCAAGGCATTAATTATGAAAAACATAAAAATCCAACTTTCCCACCATTAGAAACTTACTCGTTTCTTGAGTTTTCCTTGGCTTTTCTCTCTTACTACCACTTGGAGATCACTTGAAGAGCTTGAAGGAGAAGAAAAAAATTCACCTCTCACCCTTGCTCCACCTTGCCTCATACGTTTTCTTCCCTGCTCTCTTCTCTCCTTTCTTTTCTCTCTTTTTCTTCTTTCTTTCCCGCATAAGCTAGTGCTCTCCTCTTTTAGACACACTTAGTCTTAGTTTTGTTTTTGACTCTGCTTCAAAATTACCTTGAATCAAGAAAATCATTGGTTGGTGCAAAGTGATTTACATGAGTCCCTTAAATTTAGCTTTTAACCTACACTTTCAGAAATTGCATTTGAGCCCATGAATCTCATTGGTCCATGCTCATGATATTTAACAGCCATTAAGAAAGGTTTTAGTGGCTCTCCACCGATGAAATATCTCCCTTATATCGATTTTATTCATTTTCGCCTTATCTTGCTTTTATATAGATTAAATTTCAAAATATTCCATGATCATTTTAAACTTCCAAATTGAACATGAAATATTCTAATTACATCCTTCACGGTGGATTCGGGCTCACGAAATCCACGTTGATTTAAAATCGTTAAAATCGAATGGGACAATAGCGTATTATTATCAGGTTACGTTCGGTTAGCGGACTATCAAGCGGACTGTTTCACTCCGTTTCAGTTTAGTTTAGACTCTATGATTTATTGGGACATTTTCGTATTTACTAGGCCCGATTTCAGAAAATTTCAACTTTGAGACTCGAATTTAGGTCAGAAATTACTGTTCACTTAAATCTCGATTCTCTTACGAAATATCGGTTCGAAGTCATGGGCCAAATTTCTCAAAATTCTCTGCAAGCCCTCCATCCAGGGATGTAATAAGGAAGAATTACTATTCATTAGGGCATCAGGTGAAAATTTTGAAAAATTTCTTTATACCCAAATATTGTCCAGGAGCGTTCTAAATTCCTAATCTACATAAGCATCATTGGACCTCTAATCAGTTCAACAACTACCATTATAACATTCAATAAGGTTGGGGTTTTACAGGTCGTGACATTCAAAACATCCCCAACACAAAAGTCCAAATCGCAACATAAAAAACAAAGCTGCAACAAGAAGTCAAGCTCAGTGGCAACAAGCCTCTATCGCAACAAAACTTTAAGGTGAGTAGTGAATCTGGATAACCAAAGGTGTTGCTTGACATAACTTAAACAAGATGCTATCATGACATGAAGGCTTTGAATTACGTGACACTGGCACGGAAATTTGCACTAAAGCGTGTTCGCGACATGATTATCGATGTTGTGACATAACTACTGAGAAATGCCTGAGAAACCTTGCCAACTGAAGAAACTGCAGTGCGATAGGTTATCATATTGAAAAGAATAAGGTGTCACAACAAATGATACAATGTTGCAAGCTGTGTGAAGAACCTGCAAAGATCACGAGTCGCGACAGACGACTACATTGCTGCAATAGAAACCTCTAACAAAATTCAAAACTCTGTCACGACGAACCATTGAAGTTAGGGCCCCGAACTTTTAGGAGCTCATAAATGAAATGGCTACTTGGCGAGGCGGTCGGTCGTGACGGCGAACAGTACTAGGGTTTGAGGACTCTTTTTGTATTATATTTTTCTTTTATTCTTTTATTTTATTTTTCTTTTTTTTCTTTTCTTCGTAGATTAGCTTTAGCGTAAGATTTTGATTCTTTATTGGATCTGAAACAGCAAATTGTTTAGAAGTTTTGAAGTTGAAATTTAATGCTAAAATTCATTTACAATTACTGTTTGAATTCAATGAACTCCAGACAAACGCTGGAACTCATTTCTTTAGTTGATTGCAATTACAGTGGAATTTTCCTTATCAGTATTTCAATGTATGCTGTAATCCAGTTTTCGAGAACAAAACTTCCACTAGGAAAGATCTTATGTTAGTTATGGTCTTTTCTGCAAAATGAGAAGAAAATTTCTTGAGTTGAATTTTGAGTTTATTTGGATGAAATTGTTGATCCACGATATTAATTGTTCCGATTTCGTGGCTTATACCCTTTGAAAGGACTATTGTTTTGGCTACGATTTCTGGGGTTCTCTAAGTGGCCTTGAGAAATGGAGATTCTGAGAGCCTAAATAGGTTGCCAGGTATGTTGAAGTAATATTGAAGAACTGAGCTACGAAGGTTGTAGATAAATCCTCAATTTGCTCGTGGCTTGAGAATGGGTTGGGTGATATATCAATTTAATCAATTAGAGATCTCTCGCAGTACGGAAGAGCGATCTTGATCCCTTGTTAGCATGAGATCTAATCAAGGAAAAAAGAAAGAGAAACTCTTTCGAGATCTTAAGGATGAGACATCATTCATTTTGTAGGAATCTACTTGGTGCCTATCTAGGGAAGCAAGAAATCTATGATCATAAAAATGTGAGTGAAGTATTGAAAGAAAAATACCGGATCTTACGGAGAAATTACCAGTATAGAAGTAATTGAGTTAGAATCATGTTTTAGGAATAATTGTGAATCTCTACTCGGTGAAAAGTATGGTTAGAGGAGGAATCGAACTATCTTCTTAGCTGTGACAAATTGGTTCAACTCGGGAAAATAGAATGAGATTATGATGCGAATTGATAATTTCACGAGTAAGTAAGAATCACCGGTGTCTACTTCAATAATGTCTAGTTCGATCAAAAGTTTACATTTAAGTTTTAATTTTCCTTTTATATTAAATGTAGGATTTGGTTATTAAAATTCTTATTAGGTTACTAAATTTTCATCTAACTAGACATTCAAATAGTGTAGAACTTGAGTAGTTGGAGTAGTTGAAGTTTAAATTCCTTTTAATCTCTGTGGGAACGATAACCGGACTTATAGGTCCACTTTATTACTTTATGCGACACATTGCACTTGGAGTTTTAAGACAAGTAAATTTTAATTGAATTTAGTGACAAAATTATTCTTCTTATGAGCATATAATGTATATTTGGTTTAACAAGTTTTTAGTGCGGTTATCAGGGGACATAATCATGGTAGCAATGTAATAAAGAAATTTGCGTAACAAGTTTTTAGCGTCGTTGCCGGGGACTTACTTAGCCTTTGGTAGCAGTGTCTGAAATTTGAGTAACAAGTTTTTGGCGCCATTGCCGGAGATTAGATAATAATCCTTTGATGATGGTGTTTTAAAATTTGTATATAGCATTTGGTCTGAACAAGTTTTTGGCACCGTTGTCGAGGACTTACTTAGTCTTTGGTAGCAGTGTTTGAAATTTGAGTAACATGTTTTTGGCGCCGTTGCCGGGGATTAGATAATAATCCTTTGATGATGGTGTTTTAAAATTTGTAAATAGCATTTGGTCTTAACAAGTTTTTGGCGCCATTGCCGGGGACTTACTTAGTCTTTGGTAGCAGTGTTTGAAATTTTAGTAACAAGTTTTTGGCGTTGTTGTCGGGGACTTACTTAGTCTTTGGTAGCAGTGTTTGAAATTTGAGTAGCAAGTTTTTGGCTACTGATCTTTTTGGAAGCTTAATGAATATACAATTTTTTGTTATCACTGGCTCTGTTTGATCTCAGTGTGTTTACACTTATAGGAAAATATTAAATGCATTGAAAACCATAAAGCGAGGCTATTTGCCTCTAGATCTAAAGTGAAAGAACCTGAAAATTTGAGAGAAAAACTACCGATCTTGAAAATAAAAGTATGACTAATCAAATAGAAAGATTGTAGACTATTCGGAAGAAGAAGAAAGCGAGAGAGGGTCTGAGGCCCTAACCTGATGGAGGAATTTTGGAGGCCCGTCATCGAAAGTACTCTGGCGTGAGAGCCCCATTGACGAGCAACTTTGAGTTGAATCCATCTTTGATTACAATGGTTTAGCAGCACCAGTTCATTGGCCACCCTTCTAAAGATCCAAATGAGCACTTGGGGAGATTTATGAGGATGGAAAACACTATGAAACTGAATGGAGTTAGACGGATGTAATCAAGCTTCAACCTCTTCTATTCTCGTGAAATATGTGGCATCCACTTGGTTTGACTCTCACTTTGCCGAGTGGGATCGTGGAATGCCCAGGAAGGCGGGTGGAGGCCGCGAGCGGATTTTCCCTCCGGCTCACCGGCTGGCAGGAGAGGAAATCAAATTGTTCGAGCAGGGGAGGATGAGAGTCTCTACACTTTGCATGGGAGAGGTTCGAGGGCTCTTGAAGAGGTGCCCTATGCATGGGATAGATCCCGACCTTTCGGATGGACATTTTCTACTATGCCATGAATTATACCTCGAAAAGTATAATTGATGCATCGTCATCAGAGGTTTAAGAGAAGTGCAAAGGAGGCAAGGCAAGTTATTGAGAACCTTGCCAAATGCAACCACAGACTCCATCCCGAATCTTGAGGAGGCGGCCCGGTAGGATGAGGGGAAATGGTAAGTTAGTTGGACCAGGAGACTAAACCATGACGAGCTTAATGCGATGAACAGGTGGTAATGAAAATGATGCATCACGCACATGAAGTTGGGCTTGATGAGAGAAGCAAGGAGTGTAGCGACCTCTAAGCGTCAGGCCGTGGTCGACGAACCCGAGGACGCCCGGTTTATTTCTTTTAGTTATCGTTTTATTAAATTTTTATTTTCAAAAGTGTCGCGACCGAATCCCGGCCCGGCCCGAATGGATCCGAGCGGGCGGTTTACTCAGGCGTTTTCATTTGCTCTTTATCAAAACATTTTTATTAATTCATTTAGTTGCGGAAACGGTTTCGATTTAGAGCTGACCCGTAATCATTTACAAATATAAAGCAATTAGGTAGGCCCTTAAACATTAACAAAAATACATTTACAAGAAAAGCATTCTCTCTTTTCAAGATGATACCATGAAAATCAAGTTTCGGGGTTTAACCCTTTTGTTTTACAAACACCACTTGTTAAGATGATATGCAAAATTCGGATACTTTATAGTACTCTCTCTATGACTACTACTTATTCTTGGCGATCTTGAATTCTTCTCTTTGCTTACTCGATGCACACTTTTATAGTTCAAAACTACCTTCGACATTTTTCATGCCTAATTGGTTCCTATACGGTTCTATTCCATATTGATTTAACTTTCGTGACATTTATCATTAAACTATGCCTAATATAATAACATATACTCATGCTTTCAATGTACCGTCATTTACCATATCATATCATATCATGCATTTTCAATGCAACAATTCATTTCATGATATTCAGCACATATCCATAAAAATATCTCATTACACTCGTCAACGTTGGCTATTTCACCTTGACTGGCTAATTCACAATTTACGGCGGATTCCGTTCGGTGAATCCCGTCCTTATTATCATTCGGTAATGTGCTTATACATTTCTGATTCTATCTCCCGTCATGACGGATGGTTTGAGGTGCATCCGACACGTGGTATCATATTGGTCTCCGTCATGGGATGCCGTTTGGTGCATCCCGGAAGCCGCATTAGTATCAATTAAATACCATACGCCACCATCATGGTCAGTTGGTGCATCAGCGAAGTGGGACATTTCTTCAATGCCATACGCCATCGCAGCGGATGCCGATTGGTGCATCATAGAGTGGGACATTGGGTAATTTCGGGGTGCCTTTGTGACGGATGCAGATTGGTGCATCCCGTCAGGCGATTCATTTGGTATATTATTCACTTCACGGTCAGACGGATTAGTTTAGGGGTGAATCGAGTCTTTATCATCATTAAACTTTTCATTCGGTTATCGATTATAGAACTCAATCTCATATTCACTTCCATTATTATCTTCCAGACATACTCGATCTACATAATCATATCACATACTCATTCATGAACTCGATTCATGTTCTCATTCACTAATTGATGGTAAACTGCAAAATACTTGAATTAAGGATAGGAGGAATCAGAGCAAACCAATTATCAATTCCGTTTCTTTCTGTCAATCCCTAGACGGGTTATCTCACCGCACTGGTCGAATACAATTTATTCACTCTTAGTGATTACGCAAATAAGTACTAAGCGAATATCGTTGAGCAGCCAAAAGCTTCTTGAGGCGTGAATATGTGCGTTTTGACTTAGACTCATTCGCATTCCCCTATGAGTCTACTTTACTTAGAATTGGAATCATTCGATCGATTATCTGACTAAAGTTATGGCATTTTCATGCCTTCAGTCAAACTATGATTACATTGGGGACAGTTTGTATTACAAAATTTTTATGGGGTTCTAACTTCTTTTTGACACTATCTCTTTATGCTCATTTTAAATCTAAGGTGCTAAGGTTTCTATTCCAATTGGAATCACCCAATTCCGAACACGAAACTCAAATTCTGTCAAGAAACAGCCGGGCCCACTCTATGTTCAAAGCTGGAACCAGAGTTTGTGCTTGCATGGCCACTTTGAGTGAATTTTAAACTCATAGGATCAAATTTGGCGATGCCTATTCTTTAAGTTTTGTTGTTCTTCTTGAAGTCTTTTACGTAGCCCTTGAATCACTCAAATCGGATAGAAATGAGCAAGTTATGGCCAAAATACAAAAAGCGGTCGAGAGCGGGAACGAGGCAGCGGGTGTACCGGTACACCCCTAAAAAAATTTTCTGGTACACTTTGGCCAAAAATGACCCGAAACGAAGTGTGCCAGTACCTCAAAGTGTCTCAGTACAAGTCACCAAGTACTGCCTTAAAATGTGTGTTTTCTGCATTTTCTGCTGACCCCGATCAATTCTACACTTCAAACACACATCAAAACCATTCCAAATTCACCTTGGAATCTCTTTTCTAAATTCCTCTTTCAATTACATATATTTCTTCAAAATTCTTTCATGAATTTCTTGAGAATCATTCCAACATGGGTTATGGCCCATCCTCAAACCAACCATGATGATTAGTTAGGGTTTATTCTAAACCCTAACTCAAAGGAACTCTCAATTAACCATGGATCCATCTAAAGAGAGATTCTATGATTATCTTACCATATGGGGTTTTACCCACAACACCTCAACAAGTTGAGGTTTTGTGGCAGTCTCTTCCACAAAAACCCTAGACAAAGGAGGACCATTCTCCAAAACAAAGCCTTAGGAAATCAAAACACACTTGATCCTAAGATGAATACATACCTTGGTTTTGATCTTCCTCTCCTTCTCCTTCTCCTTCTTCTTCCTCTTCTTCCTCTTGTTCTCTCCCTTCTTCTCCTCTCACACGGTTTTTGCTAGGGCAATTGGAGATCAAAATGAATTTTAGCTTTTGTTTTCCATATTTTATATTTTCAACTTTTCATAAATTGCAACTAGCCCTCATATCTTTAATTTTGCAATTCCAACTTGTTTTATTTCTATGGCCCATCTCTACTCCCTTTTTGATTTTTATACATATGGAAATCTAAATTTTATCCTTGTTCTAGTGCAAAATTTCGGGTTCACTAAATTTATCATTTAATAACTTGTCAATTTATCAATTTTCCCGGAAAAACCCAAGTTTGGCTCAATTCATACCCAGAATATATAAAAAATTTATTATAAAAATTCTAGGGTATTTTTGGGGCGTTACAAGGAGAAATAGTGTTGAGGGTATGAGGAAGAAGAGCCCTACCAAGTTGAGGAAACAAAGTATATGAATAAGCAGAGAAGTTACCACTTCAAGCCTAACTGATTTACTTGACACATTTACTCCAATATTGAGGCAGAAATCTTTTCGTATGGTGGGAGAGCACGAAACAAGGCCACTAGACATGGACGGGAACCACCATCAGCTTATACTTGGCCCTGGTTTCCAATGGCGGCCAACAACAACAACAACAGTTGCAACATAGGGACAACAAGGAGAGTATCGAGGGCATAAAGAACCGAGCCTTTGAAGATCAGTCTTTGCCAATTCATGACGAAAACAAAGGATCACGAATGTGCATGAGAAAAAGTTTCTGAACTTGAGAATTTCCAAGCTAACACAACTATGTTCCAAACCAATATCAATGCTACATTGAGAAACTTGGAGACTAAAGTATGGCAGCTGGCCCTAACCTTGCAAAGCCAATCCAGAAATACATTTCCCAACAATACTGAGGTCAATCCTAAAGATCTCACACCAACTGCAATGAGAGGTAGTGATGAAATGCAAGGAAGCAAGAAAATGTAGGACAAAGCATGCGTGGAGACTAAACCAATTAAGAAAAGCTTAGACTAGAGGAGCAAGCAAAAGGAAGCTGAAGAGAAGACAAATTATAGCAAATGTCTAGCTAGGGACATTAAACTGAGTAGCTTCTTGGGAGGCAACCCAAGTAGGAATTTTTATTTTGTTTGTTTTTGTTTAGTATGACTTATTCAGTAGAATTTTGAGTATTTGATGTTTCAGCTTAATCTGTTAGTAGTTTTATTTTAGTTGTTGTTGATTTTCAGGAAAATGAAAGAAAAATTCAAGAAGAACCATTTTAAAAACAAATAGTTTCAAAAGAAAATATGAGAAAATGACTCTGAGGAGTAATTCAAATTCTACACCTATCTTTAAGGATAATGCATATCTAAATGTTTGGGAATATTATGTTGTGCTTGAATAAAACATATTCCCTGAATATTTGGGCATGGCAGTTAAGATTAGAGCGAGTATGAGTGGATATAGGTGAACTTTTAAATAACAGCCCATAGAGAGAAAAATAGAAATATGTAATTTCGAGGAAAACTTCGAGTTAAGTGTACTTGTACTTTTACATTAATCGCGACACAGTTGAATTAGGAAGCAAATTTAAAAAGAAATTTATGTTACAACATAAATCTGTTCTGTCGTGACATAAATTCAGGTACTTACTAAAAAATGTTGCAACATCTTTCTCTTTGTGTCGTGACATTTGATGGGCTCACATCACACAAAGAATGTTGAATCTCTATCGCAACATACTTTCGTCGCGATAGAAATTAAACATCTGAGACAGGGTAGTAATTATTGTGACATTTAATGTAGCACACAATGAATCAGTTGGCTTATAAATTAGATTTATTTTGAAAATTGAATAGCCACCTTTCTCACTAAACTCCACACTTTAGTCTCGACTTCTCTACTCGAGTCTCTCTCATCTCACTCCCTAAAAGCAAAAGTTTAGAAACACAACATTACCATATAAAGTCCTACCATCCACGATTCCAAACTTTCACGAGTCATGGAAGAGTACACTGAAATTTGGAGAATCAACGAGCGGATTTTGGAGCAACAACTAGAGCGAGTTGAGGAAAGGAATGAAGACAATGAAGAGAGATCATCGAGACGATAAATAGACAGAAAAATAAAAAGAGAGGAGGCGTGAAGGCGGCAAGAATGGAAAAATAGAGTAGAACTTTATTTCAAAGAGTGCAGTGGCTCTAATGGAAGGAAGTTTGAAAAACAGGGGCTTCATAGCTGAAAGAGGATTCAAGAATATTATCTCCCCTTTTGTTAAAAAGGTGGAGAATAGAGAATGGCAATCTCTGGCATAACACAAAGAACCTGGATGTGCCTCTTTGGTAAGGGAATTCTTTGCGAATATGGTAGAAAGAGAAGGAAAAAGAGTGTATGTCAGAGGACAGTGGATAGATTTTAGCAGAGAAGATATCAACAAATTATTCCCGTCTGGGTGTGCAGATGGATCAAAAGTTCGAGCTAAGGGAAACAGAGCACCGGAAGATAGTTGACCTTCTCACAGTTGGAAAAGGAGAGTGGAAAGGAACAAAGATAAATCCTTTTAGATCCATTTCCAGGGGAGACATAACAGAGGAAGCTAAGGTATGGTTTTACTTCGTCAATTATGTCTTACGGCCATCTAAGCATCTAAGCATAGTGGGGTGAGAAGAAAGCGATTCTCACTATGCTTTACTAAAAGGTTACCACAAAGTAGATGTGGGAAAAATGATTGAAAATTCCATCTTGAGCTACTTTGAGGGGTAAATGCGGAAGATGATCCCACACCACCCCTGCGATAACTAGCCTGCATCGAGGTGGAGTTAAGAAGAATGGGAATTGAAACTTGCCCAGGCCTCCCTTTGACTTTAGCAGGTATTACCAAAGGGCGAAGAATAGGAAGAGCTGAGGAGAAAAGCGACGAAAAAGGAATGAGGTCGTGAGATAGAAACGATGGGAGAGCGAGCTCTAATGCGACGGAAGTTCGAAGAAAACCATAATGAACCATAATGAACATTTGAGATATTTCAGGCGAGGATTGCAACAATGGAGAACTTATGGGAGTGCTAATGTCCATACGGCGAGAGATGAAATGAGATGATCGGTGGACCACGACGGTAAGTGAGGGTATTTTTGATGTAGAGCTTAAAAGAAGAGACCAGAATTTAGAGGATGCATTAAGAAAAAGGGACGAAGAGTGGAGATCATAAATAGAAAAAAGGGACCAAGAGTGGAGAGCAATCTTGAGAGATAGGGACAATGCATTGAAAGCAAGCATGGATTCCAGAGATAACAACTACAAGAACAGTCTAGAACATTACAAACAGAGTTTTCGCATGATGAGCTATGATGTTAAAAATAACAGGACATTCCTGGAATCTCTAGCTATGAGGCGGCGAGAACTTATAGAGAGCAATGTGATTCGTGCCACCGTGGTGAGCTAAAATCAACAAAATTTATATACACCTAAGTTCACTACTCTATGTGGTGGCTCTGGTATAGTGAATCTGGTCGAACACGGGGATGGGTTTTCATCTGAAATGGTTCTGCATCGATTGCATGAGGTAAGGCTTTCTATTTGGACTCTTTGGGTGTGTTTCAAAACGATTGGGGATGGTTTAGGCGGGTATAAAAGCTGAGTAAAGGTGAAAAAGTTAACTTTGAGATTTAGGTCACTAACTTGGCGAGTTAGGCAGAGAACAAGTCCTCGGGTTTATCCTCGCGTTATGACATCACGACACATAGTCCGTGGCATAGCAGGATCCTATGTTCTTCATGAGCCCTCACCGTGAAGCAGCTCCTATTTGGTCGTCTCTGGTAGCATCACGAGTTATGGCCTTTTAAAGACCATAACATTAAAATTATCATTTCGAGGCTCGTAAAGACCATCTAGAACAACGATTGCATCTCTCACACAATGCCATTTGTATCTAAGCATGGAAGTATTGGCCAAATAATAGATAAATGTTATTTAACCTAATTTGAAGAACCACAACATGTAAATATTATTTAGAAATATTAAGACATCCTAAGAATCAGTACTTCTCCTTGAATATGTGCTTGATCCTAAAGCATGATGTGGCGAATCGATAACTTGTTCAATGTTATGCAACCATGTTTAGAATATAAGGGCCATAAATACCACTTTACTGTAGCTTTTAGTACAAAGAAGATAACATGCATATGCCCCACCACCAAGCTAAGCTCCTTCCTCTTCAAGAAGGGAGGCTTGAAACATCTCTTGAGTTGTCATCTCAAGAGGTGTTGTGGTAGAAGGAGAAAGAAGAAGAAGAGAGAAAGAAAATAAAAGCAAAACCTAAAATAAAAAGACTTTATGTCTGAAAATGAAAACTTCTTAGCTCATCTTCTCTCTCCCCAAATTATTGTAGGTATTGCTTAGGTTACAAAAGCAGAGGGGCTTATAAGCGTCTCAGGTGTAGAAAATACCAAAAACCATAAAATTGGCTAGATTATGGACAATTAAGTAATACACCAAGTTTGGGCGGTTTGGCATTAGTACAAAGCATGTGAGGCATTAAATTTCGGTAAGTGAAGAATTTCGCTAACAGCGAAATCACGAGCATAAGCGAAAATGGAAAATTTATTTAGGCGGGCGTAATTTCGCTAGCTAGCGAAATTTAAGCTAACTATGAAAATTGTAGTGAGTAGCGAAATCATTTTTCGCAACAATGGTGCTGTGGCTGCAGTTGGTCTGCGAAATTGGCATTCGGCGGAACTTGCGAAATGTTCGCTAAGGCTGCGAGGAATTTTAGCGAGGTTTAGCGAATTTTCTGGGTTCTGCTCTTGACTCTGCGCTTGCTTTGCATCGAATTTTCTTCACTTTGCCTTTGTTTTCTCATTGATTCTTACATTTGGTTGTTCATTTGAGACGAATTCAACTTCATGGTTATGCTGTGTGAGATTGAACTCGAGAGTGCACAAATACTATCTAAAAACAACCAAAAATACCACCACAAATGGCATAAGTGTTACTAAGACTAGAACACTTCAATTGGTATAAATGACATGATTAATGCACAAAAAAGCACTCAAGAACCTATCTAATAGGGTTGAAATTGCACTTTTGGGCATTAATCCACCTGGCAAAGCGATTGCTAGTCCCTTAGCGTACAAAATAAAGGAAGTGCATGGTGATTTTCAAAGAGTTTATGATTAAGGGTTTATGTACATATAAACAATACCTTAAAGCGAAAAGTGAAATCAAATTTGGCTTGATATGAAAGAACTAAATCATACAAGAACAATTCTAGGCGATCTTGGATCCATGATTCTCGACTTGAATTTCCACCTAAGTCTAATGGTTCTTTATGTAAGCAGTTACACAGTGGATTGCAAAATTTGTCCCACTCCCCCGACCTACTTGACATGGCCTTAAGGTGTTGAACAACTTTAGATAAGGATAGTTATGCACTTCTTTTCTTTATTGACTACTTTGTGGGATCTGATACTTAAAATTCGACTTCACGAAATTAAAGTGTAGCGAGGGTGCGATGACTCTGACGATTAAGGTTTAGGGCATCAATTAAAAGGATCGGCAGCCACTAACTCTAAAGGCTTCACCGGACTCAGAATGACTTGAAAATTGCTTCACAAGTCATTAAACTTCACCTATCCACCCATGTGAACACTAAATCGATGACTCAGCCAATTAAGGCTTAGAGACTGCAGGAGGCAAGAGCTTGCCGTACCCCTCGGTTAGTGCTCGGGTTTTGAAATAGCTTCATGGCTTTTATTTTCTTTTTCTTCTTTTCTTTTCTTTTTCTTGTTCTTTTTCTTTTCTTTTCCTTTTGGAGAGAGTGACATTGGTCTTAATTATGGGTAACACAAACTATCTAGGTTGCCCGACATGCTTAGGCGGCTATCTGAAAGTGAGAAGAGGCATGCAGATTCCTGGCTATTGAAATAATGCGGAGTGTAGTGTGTGAATTAGCATAGGGAGAAATTTCAAGTTGAGCATCTTTGGGCGTAGGTGGCTTGAAGTATTTCAAGCATGGAATTTGTTCTAACATAGAGGTGAAAAATAGCGATTCAATTTTCCAACATGAAGCAATTCAATTGTCCAATTGTGATGATTGTTAGTGAGAAAAGAAAAACACATTTAAACATAATTAGAGCACAAAACATGATATGTACAAAAAATTTGTATATATAAATTTGAATAGCTTTTGATATAGCCAAAATGGCTTAGTACATGAATACAAGCTAAACACAAAGTATCCTTTACTACTATGAAACAATACATAAATGCTAATCAAAATTAGTAGCGTTGATATTTAGTAACTATACAAAAATCAAAAGAGCACAACCACCTATTTCTTTGTGGTGGTGGTGGGTCTGGCTTCTTCTTCTTTAGCGACGGAACATCAGTGAAAGCATCAGGTGGTGGGCTCCTCATTGACCGGGAACATGAGGAAGACCCGGATGGGTCATAATCTGAGTCGACATAGAATGGCATTCTTGGGCTGACCTACGATCTGGGCGCTGTGTGGGCTGCCAGTGAGCGGATGGCATCCATCCCCACACCAGCTATCTCTCGAGGCTAGCATGGATGTACTCGGTGAATGATGTCTTTGAATAGGAAGGCCGGAGTGTACGATGCCGGCTGCGATGTAGTGTGGAGGAGATGGAGGTGAACGATGCAGAATGGGAGTCCTCGCTGCCTGGGCTCGGGGTAGGCATATCATCGTGTGGTGGTCCCTCGATATCTGACCGGTACGCCATGCCCAGTCACGTGGTCGTATGTGGAAAGAGACGGGCATAGTCATCACCCGCTCTATTGACATGACCAAGGGGCATCGGACCCTCATCAGCTGGGCTCATACAGAATCTGATGCTCAAGGCGTAACATAGGAGTCGCGGCATAAGTAATGGAAGACTCTCTGCTCGTGCCAGGTCCTTCAGATGGACCTTCTCCTCGAAGCTACTGACAGAGAGACCCATCACCAGCTCAAGGAGGGCTGAACGAAATCTCCAGAGATCCGTTAAGCGCCTCCGGGATGAATCCCCTCTCGCACGTAATGTCTTTGCAGAGGAATAAACTCATCTGAGCAATTAGTGTCCAATGGCCTCTGGCGGAGGCCTCTATGGAAATCTCTTGGGCGACGGTGGTGTCTGCGGCCGGTGCGGACCATCTCCCACGTGAGGCGGGTGGGCCCGATCTACAACCATCCCTCTTAATTGCTTGACGGTATCACATGGGGCATTCTTGAAATATCGGATGCTTTCACAGTACAGTGGTCATCGATCTTGAAGCGAAGCTCCAGTGATTGTCTCTCCACGGATGTCATGGGTGGTGAAGCGTAACCACCCTCTCGGATAATATCTTGGGGAGTCATGAAGGTAGGAGTGAATGCTCCTCGATCCAACCTCGTAGACTCGGGTATCTAGGGTCGATCCCTCGGCGCGGGGCGTCGCCAATGTGACTCTGATGAAACTCTCTGGTGGAGTCGCACATTCCGGAATGGGGTTCCCTACGACGATGGCCTCCAGAGATCCTCGAAGGCGGGCGACAAGCTATTGGTGATGGAAGTCGCCTCGGTGGTGATCACGGCCCCAGTGGCAGGGAGGCGGAATGATGACTGGTGATGTGCGGGCAGCAGGCAGTCGGACCCTCTTAACTCTCTTGGGCACGGGTGATGGGGCGAGGTCCATCCGTGTCTGGCTCTTGTCGGAATCCCGAGTAAGGTGACCTGGGGACTGGTGATGTCTTTGGGCCGGGGCCAGGGGCTAAGGCCTCTCTCGGGCGTCTTGAATCTCACCGGGCGAATCGCGGGACCCGCCAGAGTGAACCATCTTGTCTCGAAATAAAGTCTTGGAAAAGGCTCGACTCACGGAAATATAAATTTGAGACCACTGCCAGTGCGATCAAGCTCTCGTAAGCTGAATCCCTACGGAAACAGGATTCATGAACGGCTCTTTGTTAATATAGCTAAATCGTACTGACTAACGGCAAGGCTCAGTCTTGATCACTGCTTGGGACGGGGCACGAAGAGCAGGCAGAGACGCGGGTATCTGGCGATGAAGGCTCGGTGAGGCGATGGCTGTCAGGGCTTCGTCTTGGCAGCGTGGTGGAGGCTCGCTAAAGGCTCGGTGGCCCGGTGCGTGCGTGATAGGAAATGGTGTCTTAGAAACTCGGTCGAGCGAGCACGAGTGCGGGGGCTGCAGGCGAGGAAATCACGCGAGCGGCTGGCGGCTGGTCTTCGGTTGAACTCTGCGATAAAGCTCGAGGCGAGGGCGACGGCGATGAAGGCTTGAGGAGGTAAAGCCCCAGGAAGATACGAACCGCGGGAGGAAGAGAATGTGAAGTGGCATTTTGGACACCCTCAGGTTTATATAAAATAGTTTAATGGCGTGAAACGGTCTGCCAATTCGCTATACTTAATTTGGCCTCCCGGACTTTCTGAAATCCATGAAAATTTTAAATTAATTAATAAGTATATGAAATAAAAATTATTGTTAGAAAATTTACTATATGATGCTAATATTAAAAATTCAAAATAAAGTACTATAATATATAAACTAAGCTACCGAGAAAAATGAAAGCGCTAAGTTAAAAATTTTCGAAAACCACTTAAAAATAACAAAAAATTAATTAACTTAAAACGAGAAAATAAAATGTGTGGAACTTGGTCGGTTTTGAAACAAGACGATTCGATTTAGAATTCTCAAGGGGGTGAGGAGAATGATCTCCTCGGCCCATGCATTAGGCAGGTGGCTCCATGGTTTTGGGTTGACGATTGTTGATGTGGTCCTTGCGATGGCTGGAATTGATCAATTGACTTGCGATTGGTGTTGTTGGCAAGACCGAAATTTCTTCATTTCTTGGTGATCATATACGATTCTTGGGTACTTTGTTTTCCTGCTGCGATCAGGTGAAACAACTTCATCGAGGAAATTTGATTTCGAGTTTCAAGCGGCGCTCATGTTTGTTGTTCAAATGAAAGATGTTCAACTCCGTAGGTCATGTTACCAAAAAAGGTTAATTGCATGACTCAAATTAAATGATTATTATTGCATGGCGGTGGCAGAAATGGTCTTCCTAAGATGATTGGTACATGATTGGGTTCACGCAATTGGTTTCGGTGTCGAGTACCACAAAATCTACTAGGTATTAGAATTTGTCTATTTTACTAAGACATCCTCAACTATCCCCTTAGGGTTTTCAACGATCTATCGACTGATAGTAGTGTGATGTTAGTAGGTTTAAGTTCACCTAAACCTAGCTGCTGTCCACGAATATGGCATTAGGTTCTGGCTCTAAATCGACGGGACTTTTCTGTCACGATTCCCGCCCAATATTGACTGAAATTGTGGAGATCCGAGATCTTCATGTTTGATAGGGTATTTTTCTTTTGGATTATAGCATTATATTAAGTGAAAATGCTTTCTTCTCAATGCTAATCCCTTTTTGATTCAATGCAAAGATCTTTTAATTTTATAGCAGGGGTTCAAGCTGAGTTAGGTCATTAAAGGTATATTAACCTTCACTTGCCTTAAAACCTCAAGAATGCACGCGCTTGTTGAGTTGCCTTCTTCTTTCTCACCAAGTGCTTGTGAAATGGAGGTGGTATCTGATGTTCATTGATCTCTCTGGAGAATATGCTCGAGGTTGCAATTGTTCTGCACGGTCTTCAACGAGGCTTTGGCATAGGTTGATCCAACCTCTTTCTTCTAAGGGTTATTATGGCCTTAACCTCATCCATTAAAAATTTGTTGGATGACCACTACCTCATGAATCCACTTTGGGATTTGGAAGTGTTTGTGATGGAAACCTCCCTCTCTCTTGTACCTCAGCGACTTGTTGATCTTGGTGATTAATGAATCTTGTGGGTTATCGATTTTAAGTTCGGATTGCTCTCAGAAGCCCGTCTATTCTCTTATTGATTGTACTTTCTACGATTATCAATTCTTTGTGCCGATTACATTGATTCCTTTTGTTCCTCGACAAAGTTGCCATACACCGGAATTGTAATAGCAAACATTCTACTAGAGAAGAGGATGGTGGTTGTTGTGGCAATGAGGGAACAGCGGAGTTTGGCTGGGGGTACATAACCGGGGGGGTTGGGGATATATGCGAGGTTGGTGATTCCTCCAGTGGAATTGTAGGTATTACCATATGGAGCATTAGTTGTTGTGGCTTGTATTGTCCCTAGGTGTTTGCACATTGGCATCAAATCCTTCCGCTGCGGGGGCCATGGGACATGGATTCTCTTGGGTGCACGGGGGGTGGAAGTGGTGGGGTTGGGCTGTAGAGTTTCGATCCTTTGCATGCACCTCCCAGATTGTTGCTTTCAAGCTCCTCCGCTTTCCTTTGCTAGGGTTGAAATCAGCTCATCTCTATTTCTTACGGTGCATTATCCTTCAGTTGTTGGTGGTTTTATCCTTCATTCTCTGAGGTTAGGCTCATCCCTGACCCTTAGAAGTTCAGCCGTAATTTAAAAAATCCGTGGCTTCATCGGATAACTATGAAGTCTCCCCACACTTTACATAGTTTCAAAGTTGCCTCATGGTACGGAGACATACCACCGTAGAGTGTGGTTCCTGACATCCATGTGTCGAGACCCATGGTGTGGACGTAGCGATGGTTTGCATGCAATCTCTCCAAACCTTTGTCCAAAATCTCTCACCTGTCTGTTTTTACCAAAGGTGTAAATTTGTCTTTCAATTATTGGTCTTATGAGCCTTGAAAAACCTTGGGAGTGCACTTTGCGGCTCGGCCCGATTTCAGTGGTTCTAGGCCTCGATGAGTTGAGCCATATCTTGGCCTTATCTTTGGTCAATGGGAAATGCCTTTGGCTTGGCCAATCCGTATCCGTCATACCTTCCTTGAGTGAGTCACGAGACCTCCTCGAAATCCTAATATGAGTGTATGGATTTTCATTTTCCATCTACGTGATATGTGGGGTAAGGGTGCAAATAAGGCCTCAACTGCTACATCTTGACGAGAGGTATATGATCTTGAGATGGGGTGCGACTCTAGGAGGCACTCGACTCTAGAGGGGTGAATGGATCCCCAGCGGTTCGATAAGCATTTCGATTCACGGGGGTTCCTGGTTGACTCGTTGTTCTCAAGTATGGGTCTATGTACAGAGCATCACTACTTTGGGCAAACAGCTGTGTACCGATTCTATGCGCTTCAATTCGATGTATCTCTATCCCACTCATACACGCTTGTTACACAATTATAGAGACAACAAAGAGCAACAAACAACTTACAAAAAAGATTGAAAATTAACTAACAACAATAAACCGACCGAATGAAAAACCGAAACTCGAATCAAAAAATCGAAACAAAGGCGCTTATCGCTAATTGCTAAACCGGCAGCCTCGCAACCGGAAGGTGTGTAGTAAAGGTTACCTTCACTTGTGATGTGGGATCACAAGCAATTCTTCGACTTACCATTTGTAGTTTGGCACCATCCCCGCAACGGCGCCATTTGATTCGTGTCAGCAAGAAGTTGAGCTAAAAATCAACAAAATTTATATACCAAAGCCCCTACACGCGTAGTCAAGCACAAGTAGATAGTGGTCTAGGGCTCTAACACGGATGGTTTTCATCCTAAAAATGGTTTGCACTGCATGAAGGCAAGGCTTATTTGACTTTGAATTGTGTTTCAAAACAAATGATGGTTTGAAACTCAGAATTGTAAACTCGGAAAAGGTGAAAAAGTTAACTTTGAAGATTTAGGTCACTAACTTGGCAAGTTAGGCAAACAAGTGTCCTCTGGAGCCAACCAAGTATGACATGCAACCTATAGTCCATAAGATAACCGGATCTATAACTAGCAAACCTCACCCATGAAGCAACTCCTATTTGAGTCAATGTAGCATGCGCTATGGCCCCTTTAAACCCTTAACATTAAATTATCATTTGTATGCCAGTTAATTATCTAAAGAACAACAGCATCTCTCACCCGTGCACCATCCCAAAGCATGGAGAGTATCGCCAAAATAATAACAGAAATGTTATTTAACCCTAATTTGAAGAACCCTAACATGTAAATATTATTTCGTAGGCTCAGAAGACCATCTAAAGAATCACAAAGATTTTCTCATCGAATATGTACTTGATCCTAAAGCATGGAGAGTATCACACCACACTGACCAATGCTATGCAACCATGTTTTGAGAATATAAGGTCATAAATACACCACCAGAATTTTTGAAGTACAAGAGGGACAAATATGCATATGCCCCACCACCAAGCTAGCTTCCTTCCTCTTCAAAGAAAGGAGGCTTAGACAAGCATCCTTGGAGTTGTCATCCTCAAGAGGTGTTCGCACCTTGAGCTGAGAGAAAGAAGAGAGATACAGAAAAGAAAATAAAAGCAAAACCTAAAATAAAAGACTTTTATGTACAAAATGAAAATCCACAAAATATCTTCTCTCCCAAAATTGTTGCTTAAAATTGTTACTTAGGTTACAAACAAGAGGGGCTTATATAGCCTTCAAGGTATGAAAATACCAAAAACCCTATAAAATCAAGCAAGGACAATTAAGTAATACACCAAGCTCGAGGCTATGGCATTAATTACAAAGCATGACGAGTAGATTAAATTTCGCTAGGGTTGAAGAATTTCGCTAACTGTTAAATCACCGTGCATATTAATGAAAATTTCGCAGAGCCGTGCACTCGCTATTAATAAATTCGCCAGCTTAGCTTAAATTGCAGGAGTAGCTTAAACCCACTTTTTTTCGCTTAAAATGGTGCCTAGCGAACCGGGGGTGGTCTGAATAAATTTGGCATTTTTCGCTGAACTTAGGTAAAATATTATAACTGCGGGAATTTTCGCAGTTTAGCGAAATTTTCGCAGCTTAGCGAAAATTTCGGGTTATCGCTTCGACCGCCTTCCACTGCATCGAATTTTCTTCACTTTGCCTTTGTTTTCTCATTGACTGGGCTGCTGGATGGTCGGTGACTTGAATTCCAACTTCATGATTCATCCTTTGTATTGAGATTGAACCCAAGAGTGCACAAATACTCTACAAAACAAACCAAAAATACCCCTCTAAATGGCATAAGTGTTACTAAGAAGACTAGAACACTTCAATTGGTATAAATGACATGATTAATGCGCAAAAAGCACTCAAAACCTATCTAATATAGGGTTCAAAATTGCACTTTTTGGGCATTAATCACAATGCCAAGATCCTAGATTAGGCTATGAAGGCAGTTTCCAACAAGAAGAAGATACCTCTGCCATAAAGTCGAATCTCATACATTAGACACATTGTACTTTCTCAGGGTGTGACAAAACCATCTATACCCTCTATTAACCCAGATTCAATTGGAATACCCCCTTCTGCACCCTATAAAGAAACAGAAAAAGATAAACCAACTAGTACATTAGGTAAAAAGGAACTCACCCTAGTGGAAGAAGTGGAAGAATACCTCGTGGATGGAAGCAAATTGTGGAAAGAGTCGCAAAGAATAAAATGAACAAAGACTTTTACCTTCCCACTCCTAATTCGCTTTGTATTCAAGGCCCATTCCTCTAAATAAAATAAAATTTTTTAGCAAAAATCTTGTGTTTAATTGTGTTTGTGTTTGATTGGTGTGGTTAGTTTCTTTTGCTTCATGTTAATATCTCATCTCTGCCGGGTTGAATAAATAAGAAATCAACTGCCTGGATAATATTGTCTATTTGTTGCAGCATGTTTGGGTTGAAATGAATAGATTACAATTGTTGGTGTGTTGTATTTTTTGAGCTGAATGCATGATCAACTGAACTCTTTTACTTGATTAGAACAACACAACAACAAACCTCAGAACCAAACAATAAGTGTAATTGAAATTGTGGCAGGCCTCAATGAATTGGAACAGGAAGTTGCATGTGTAAGCTAGAATGAAGTTTAAGGTCTGGGATTTAAGAAAATGTACAAATAGGACAAGACAAATAAGACTTGAAACTCTTGTATAAAACAAAAAGGTTAGTGAAAGCCCTCAAAAACAATGACATGGTCAAAATGTTCCTAACAAATCAGGAAGGATTAGGAACATCTGTCTGGCCATAGTCAAATAGTCTGGTCCTAACTTGTTAGATTATTAGTCAAGGTGAAATCCTAGGCAATACCACTAACAGGAAGTGATATAGGTCATCCTTGGAAGTTTGAGCCTTTCAAGCCTACCTTCATAATATGCATAAGCATATATTCTAGTTCCATATTTGAGCCAAATTGTCTAGTTTCTTCATTTAAACAGCAATTAGAAGCCTAAAACCTTCCTTTATTCTAATCCTACAGTAAAGAACCCTTATTTGCCCAGGTTTCAGAACAGGAACTTCAAAATACAGAAAGGGAAAAGTTTGGGGGAATGTTTTGTTGATTTGAAAGGAAACAAAAAGGAAGGATGGAAAAAGAAAAGAACAAATGAAGAAATGGAAAAGAATGCAAAGATGAAGTCAAAAATTGTACATTGTCAAATGGGATTAGCTTTGTCTCAAGGGTCTTCCTCTCTTGAACAATTAAGTTCTTAGGGGTGCTTCAACACCTAGTACCCTAATGCCAACTAGTGTGGGAGCCGCTAGCCCAAAGTTCTCTAAGAGTGGTAGAAAGCCTAAGAAGACAAGACATTGCACTAATCCTAAAAATATTTGACAAATAAAAGAAAAGCAAAAAGGAGACTTCTCTCTAAAAGATGTCAAGCTGATAATAGGCAGTATCATACATCAAGGACAAGTTTAGGGGAATATATTTTTTAGACATTAGTAGAAAATGATGAAGGATAGAGGCAAAGATACACATTTGAAGAGTGGAATATGGGTAAATTCCCAATTACCCAAGCAAAACTCTACAAGCCTAAAAAGACCTAACTGATCTTGAAGGGTGGTACTCGCTTGCTACTTAGCGGAGACTAATTATGAAAACAAGTATGCTGGGACCTTGAAGGGCTAAAAGAAATTGTAGTCATTGTGTAGAGTCCCAGAAGATTAGCTAATCCTGCCAAGGAGGAAAGGAAAGAAAACCATCACACACACAAAAATCAGGATTAATTGACTGAATTGATTACACTTCAACATTAATTAGTTTGATTGTGACACTAATTGAAAATTTTTCTTAAGTCTGAACTACAAACTAAATTTGAAATTAAGTTGCAACTGACTAGTTTCAATTCAAAGTGCAGATTTTTAGTGCAAAACAGAAAAATGTCCTTAAAAATAAAGCTAAATTGTTTAAGGACAAACAAATCTTGTTTTCTTTACTTGGGGACAAGCAAAACTTTAAGTTTGGGGAAATTTGATGAGTCTTAAACTCATCTATTTTTAATCCATTTTTCTGGCTTGTTTTTAGTATTTTCAGAGCTGTTTTAATGCCAAATTATGAAATATTTACAAACTTTGTGTTTTGCAGGAGTTAATTAAAAAGGGAGAGATTTCCAACAAGAAAGAAGAGAAAAACAACAATTGCAGCAGTCTCAGTAGCGACAGAGTTCGGTGTGTCGTGACAAACTTCCAAGCAATTACCAAAGAATCCATGTCATGACACCATAATCTGATTGTTAACAATTGAGTTAGGGTCACGATGTACATTGCAGTAGGGGCCGCAATGCAGAATGGGAAAAGCATATGCTAGTCGCCAGAACAAATAATTTGTGCTGGGCGAATATTAATGCCGAACTCGAAGGCAGAATATATACGCGGCGTAACCCTCTCTGCCACGACTAATCACTTCTCGCAAATAATGTGAAAGTTTGTCGGCGACGTAAAAGATGTCGAGAAGAAGTTTAGGTCGTGACAAGAAAACAAGGAGAGTCAATGTTGTGACATACTTCAAGCTTAAAAGGTGTTTTGATGTCGCGACAGAGATCTTCATGGCATGACACAGAAAAGTCCTATCGCGATAGGAAATAATGGTCGTGACACGAAGACAAGCTAAAGGCAGAAAAGTTATGTCACGACCAGAAAAACTAGGTCGCGACAAGAAAAGATGTTACATACAGAAAAGTGTTGTCACGACATAACATATTGGGGTCGTAACATGCAAAACATCCCCAACACAAAAGTCCAGGTCGCAACATAAAAAACAAAGCTGCAACAAGAAGTCAAGCTCAGTGACAACAAGCCTCTGTCGTGACAGAACTTTCTGGGTCGCGACAAAAATGCAAATAATACAAGACAGTGTTGCAACATAACCTGAACAGAAATGTTGTCGCGACATGAAAACTTTGGTCGCGATACCAACTTGCAGAAGCTGCATTGAAACTGTGTTGCGACATGATTATAGATGTTGCAACATAACTATTTGAGGAAATGAACAAAATACTGTTGCAACAAAGGAAACTCTGTCGCGATAGAGTTATCATATTGAAAGGAAGAAGATTGTCGCAACAACAATACAATGTCGCAACTAAAGCAAGAAGGGGCACAAGATCTCTAAGTCGCGACAGACGACTGCATTGCTATAACATAAACCTGCAATAAAATTCAAAACTCTATCACGACATAACTTTCAAAATGCGACCGAGAAGACAATTCAGGGGCCTAAAATTTGTGGATCAAACATTGGAAGCAAGGCCTCAAACTTTAGGGCTTTATAAATAGAAACGATTATGAAAGCGAGGCAAGCCAACAAGAACGACGAACTAGAGTATTCGCTAGCCGAGACTCTTTTGTATTATATTTTTCTTTTATTCTTTTATTTTATTTTTCTTATTTTTCTTTTCTAGGATTAGCAAGTACGTAAGATTTGACTTCTTTTTAATGGATCTCAAACAAGAAATTGTTCAAAAGTTTTCAGTTGGAAATTTAATGCTGAAATTCATTTAATACGACATCGTTTGAATTCAATGAACTCTAGACAAAATCACTGGAACTCATTTCTTTAGCTGATTGTAGTTGCGTGGGAATTTTCCTTATCGCATTTCAATGTATGTCGTAATCCGCTGAGAACACAACCTAGAAAGACCGATGTTAAGCATGGTCTTTTTTGAAAAATGAGAAGAAAATTTCTTGAGTTGAATTTTGAGTTTATTTGATGGTGTTGATCTTGATATTTATCTGCTCCCACTCGTAGTAGCTTATACCCATGAAAGGATTATTGTTTGGCCTGGACAAGAGGCCCTTCGAGCTTATTACTGTAGATGGAGATTCCTAAGAGCCTAGATCAGTTACTTGGGGGTATGTGAGACTAATATTGAAGAAATATGAGCTCTGAAAGGTTACTTAGATAAATCCTCAATTTTCTCATGGTTTGAGAATGGGTTGAGTGATATATCAATTTAATCAATTAGAGATCTCTCTCGTCCGAAGAACCATCTTTATCCCATGTTAGCATAAGATCTAATCAAGGAAAGAGAAAAACTCTTTCTGCATCTTAAGGATGAGACATCATTCATTTTGTAGGACCATAATTGCCCTACTGGGAAGCAAGAAACTGGCAAATTATAAGAAATGGGTATGAAGTATTGGAAAAGAAAATACCCGTGATCTTACAGAGAAATTTAATTACAAGTAATTGATTAGAATCATGTTTCAAAGAACCAACATGAATCTCTACTCGCTGAAAAGTATGGTTAGAGGAGGAATCCAACTATACTACCTTGTCTCTGACAAATCTCGCATTCCAACCTTCAAGTGGAAAATTAGAATGAGATTATGATTGAATTGATAATTTCACAAAGGAAGAAATTCAAGTGTCTACTTCCAAAGAATAATCGTTCAACCAGCTTTACATTTAGATTTAATTTTTTCCTTTTATATTAAATGTAGGGGATTCTAGTTATTAAAACCTATTAGGTTACTAAATTTTCATCTAAACTAAACGCTCAAATAGTGTGTAGAACTGAGTAGTTGGGGTAGTTGAAGTTTAAATTCCTTTCAATCTCTGTGGGAACGATATCCGGACTTATAGGTCCACTTTATTACTTGTACGACCTGTGCACTTGTAGTTTTTAAGACCAAAGTAAATTTTTAATTGAATTTAGTGACAAAATTATTCTTCTTATGAGCATACAATGTATATTTGGTCTTAACAAGTTTTGCGCCGCTGTTTGGGACTTACTAAATTCCGGGTAGCAAGTAGTTCAAATTTGAGTAACAAGTTTTTGGTGCCAATGCTTCTGGGACTTACTTTAGCCTTTTGGCGCATGTCTAAAATTTAAGTAATAAGTTTTACGCCGCTGTCGGTGATTAGATAATAACCTCGTGATGATGGTGTTTTAAAATTTGATATAGCATTCGTCCGAACAAGCCGTGTCGCTGCCGTGGGACTTTACTTAGTCTCTTGGTAGCAATGTCCGAAATTTAAGTAACATGTTTTAAGGCCGTTTGCTCAGGATTAGATAATAATCCTTTGATAATGGTGTTTTTAAAAATTTGTATATAGCATTTAGTCTTAACAAGTTTTTGCCGCTAACGGGACTTACTTAGTCATCAAAAGAACCAAATTGAGTAACAAGTTTTCGCTAATGATCTTTGGAAGCTTAATGAATATACATTTTTGTTATCACCGACTCTATTTTTTACCTAGTGTGCTCTCCCACTTTCAGAAAACATAAATGCATAGAAAATCATGCGTAACTCCGCCTAGATACACAAAATCAAAGAACCCGAAAATCTCGAGAGAAAACTACTGTCAAGATAAGTATGACTAATCAAATAGAAAGATTACAGACTATTCCAGAAGAAGAAGCAGAGATACCACATAGGCCTAACACAATGGAGGAATTTTGGAGGCCCATCATCCAAGAAGAATACTCTGTTGTGAGACAACCCCCTATTGAAGCAAACAACTTTCGAAATAAGTCGCTTTGATTACAATGGTTCGAAGAACACTAGTTCACCGGCCACCCCTAAAGATCTAAATGAGCACTTGGGAGATTTATGAGGATGGCAAAACACTTGAAACCGAATGGAGTTAGACCAAATGTAATCAAGCTTCAATCCTTCCCATTCTCATCGAGAGATGGGCAAATGCACTTGGTTTGACTCACGCTGCGCCGGATCATGAATACTGGGAAGAATCGGAGGAATCTATGAGCGCATTTTTCCCTCCAGCTCTCACTACTAAGAGAATAGGAGAAATCATTGTGTTTAAGCAAGGGGAGGATGAGAGTCTCTACACTGCATGGGAGAGGTTTAAGAGACTATTGAAGAAGTGCCCTATGCATGGGATAGATCTGACAACTCAGATGGACATTTTCTACTATGCCATGAATTATACCTTGAAATGTATAATTAATGCATCTTGCTGTGGAGGTTTTAAAAGAAGAAGTGTAGAGGAGGCAAGGCAAGTTATTGAAGACCTTGTCAAATGCAACTATAAGACTCCATCTGAATCTTCAAGGAGCAGCAGCAGGATGAGGGGAAATGGTCTGATTGGATTGGAAAGAACTACAGCCTGATGCCCAAGCCTGACGCAGAGAATGAACAAGCCGGAAAGAATGAGAATGATGCACACCGACTACGAAGTCGGGAGCGTTGAGAGAAGGAAGGAGATATAGTGCTAAGGGGTGTGAGTAAGAAGAGCCCTAATGTGCTTAAGGAAACAAAGTGGTGAATGAGCAGAGAGAAGTTACCACTTCAAGCCTAACCCTTAATCCTCGCAACACACTACACTCCAGCACTGAGGAACCGTGAAAGCTTTTCGTATGGTAGGGAAGCACAACAAGGCCCTAGACATGGACAAAACCACCATTAGGCTTGTAAAACCCGAAAAAATTCTAATTTTTTGAAAAAGGGTAAGATGGTAATTTCAGTCAAAATTCGGAATTTTTCTATATCTCGGATGATGAAACGAACTTCGCCGTCAGAATCGTCTCGTGAAATCTAGCTACTACATCGACACTTCGGGCCGAATTCTCGAGATAGTCTAATTTCACGCTGATGAACGTAAAGGTACAAGGGACACGTGGCGCATTACGAGCCTGGCATGGGAGACAAGGTCGACCGCAGCTAGTCAAACATGAGCTCAAGTGCTAATTATGCAGCGGACACATGGCATTATTCCATTGGATGAAAATCCCAAAGTAGAGGGATAAGTGGATAAGGAAATCCAAGCCAACAAATGGTGGCTTGACATGTGGCATGAGAGGACAAGTCCTCTTGACCCAAGCTCTCCCAACCGGTTTAGGAGAAGGAAAAAGAGAGAGAAAAGGAAGGAGAGTTTTTGTACAAAGAGAGTGTCCACCTTCTCTCTAAATTTCCTGACCTGACCACAAACTCCTGGGCCGGTTAAGAGGCAAAAGTTGCTCCCCACTACAAGAGCTATGCGTGGGTACTGGTTTTGTGGAGTTTCGACAACTCCGGGAGGTATGGGTCTTCTCCTACTTGATTTAGTCCTTATTTAAGAACCTTATTAATGGTTGGAGTGTTTGGGGCCGAAATGGCCGTGAGTTTTCGGTCCTCCGAAGTGGGCATGAAGGTCGGAATTGGCAGCTTCGATAACCTGTGTCAGTTAGAGATTGCCTTTAGGTGATCCTATTTGTGTGGTTTGTGTTGCTTAGGCGGTTCAAAATGAATTGCTTAAATTGTTCATTAGCCCATGTGAGCTAATTTTGGTGTTATTGTCATGAAAGACTAACATGTTGTTGTGTGTTAAGTTCTGTTAGTATATGCATACTTAATATATTAACATGAATTGTTATGAAATGGCATATTACATTTCATATGCACTGGGATAACCTAGAATAATAGGTGTGAGTGCATGACATGAAAAACGTGGTTGCTAAATGGATTTCATGGGAAGATTTTCCGAAGAATTAATTGAGAGTTGTCTAACAACATCTCGAAGGAAGACCCAAGGATCAAGTAGTGGAGAGCTATCTAGCACCACCCCTGGAGGCTGTCTAATATATTCCATCGGGGACCGTATTATGTTTTCAAGAACAAAAACCTTTTGTTTGAAAACAGTGTTTTCTCACCCTTGGCTTAGGCATGAGTGAGGGAGTCAGTGAGGGCTCGAGAAGTGGGAAAGGGTGAGTTACATTCTCATCCATTTCATGTAGACATTTGAGTAGGAACATATATGTTTTGCTTAAATGTTTGGTTTGCCATTACATGAGCACTTAGGTGGAGAGTAACCCATGTAGGATAATTCCACTACTGAGCATTGCTCACCCTGTCGAGGGAAAAATTATTTCAGGTACTGAAGGTTCACTTGGGAATGGGACGCATCCGAGGTCTTAGAGACGAAGAAATGGCCATATGTGGCCTTGTTATGTATTTTGTAAAAATCTGGGTAAAAGACCCAATTTTGGATAATTTGTAATAAAAAAAAATTGTAAATTTACTTATTTTTGTATAAAATATATATTTTGGCAGAGTATGGGATGTATGGGCCTACGTGGGCCATTTTAATAACGATGGGTCTTTAAGGGATATGAGACGCACGTGTTTCCGCAGGTTGATCGATGGTCAACGGACTTCGAAATGGGGCGTCACAATATTTATACTTAGTCTGGTTCCAACAAGAGGCAAAGAACAACAACAACAATGGCTAGGGACAAATGTGAGGAGATTATCAGGCACTGCTACCAAAGACTAATTGATACAAAATGGCATTCCATGCCTTTCCAACATATTGATACAAAATCACATTCCATGCCTTTCCAAAACATTTACAAAATATTACTAGAGTTCACCCCTTGCTATCCATGAAGACTTAAACATCTTTGATTTCCACAAAAATAATCACATGATATCATGAAATGAAGTGGTATGTACAAACGGAGCATTTTCATATAGTCCGAATCGTATGACTGACTTCCCATGTCGCATGGGTTCAGCCTTACACTATCTACACGTGACCAAGACGTGAGAAATTAACGCGCTAAGAATTTCATGCTTAGTGGTTCTTCACGTTTCTATTCTCATGTCAAACAATCAACACAACATATATATGTACATAAAAATAATATTCGGCTACAGGCATACATTACTCGTCACAACTACATTTAGCATATTTTTCCAAACAACATTTCAAAGATACCCGCTTCATTCGATCAATGCAATATTTATATATATAACATTTTATACTAGTTTAACATTCATTCATTTTATCCTATACAAAAAAACACGATAATTCACATCTTTTATGCTCGCATGTACTAGTATTTTCTTCACAACACAATTCACACGTTTATTAGTAATTTGCCCATAAAATTAATCTAACCGAAATTTTTGGTGCAGAGGATAACGGAAACACCAACACGATCCTGCTAGGTTGCTTGCCGGTTTAACACTTTTAATAACTTAGTAATATCCCACTGGGCTACGGAGTAATTATTTTTACATTACATTTTTGTGCACACTACCGATACTGTCTCACTGGGCTACGGATCGATATGTCATTATAAAACATTTCATTTGCAGTACTGCTACATTTATCCTTATTGGTATACCAATCTATCCCCAACTCGAATATGACGGCTAACATTCTCTTAAGGGCATTAATAATTAGTCATAGTAAAAGTTGCTAGATTATATTCACAAGAATTCCACGATAAAGCAAGTTTACAACCAATATGCCTACTTTACCACTATATTAACTATCCAATTAACCCATTTTAAAAACCAATTTATTCCAATAATTCTGCACACAAAAGTTACACATAATCTCATAGAAATACTATCCTACATTTTGCCATAATCCAATCACTTTTTCTTCATTTTAACTCACTTAACACATGAGTTTTACGTACTATTTCAATTACACCAAACCTTAACAGATTTTAAAACATAATTTAAACACATACATACAGTAATTTTGCACCAAAACTGAACCATACACACCAATACACATTCGACTACACATGATTCATGCATGAACATAAATTGCCTTCCCTTTTTCATGTTAATCCACTTAGATCAATTAACCAACACCCAAACCAATTTATTTATGGTTCAAACCATAAACACATGCAGATTTTATATCAACACTTGTGTTTGATGACAAAATAACCACAACATTGAAACAAGAAGAGAAATGTGAAGCAACAAACCAAAAGAGTTGTCAATTTTTGGCCTCTATTCTTTGAATCCTGATTTTTGCCTCAAGTTTTATCACCACCAGCCCTAACTTATCACAAATACGTCACAATCAAAGAAACAAAGAAAGAAAATCAATCGTGCATGCTAGGGTTTTGGTTAGAGTTGGATTTCTACCTAATACACCTTCACTTGAAAAAATTTCGAACAAATGGAGTCAGAGCCACCCCAACCGCCTTCCGTAAAAATAGCTCTATGAGTCTCATTTTCAATAAAAATTAGAATCATCTCATTTGACTAGCTATAACCCTAACTTATAGCCAAAATACCAAACTACTAAACGTAGGATAACCCAGCAACTTACCCGTATTTCTACTTCGCTTTCAACAATGGGACTTAGGTCGTGCTTGTTTGTTGGTACCTTCTATAATTTTGTAGGTTTCCTCTTAGGGCCCTTTCCCCCAACTAGAATCACTCAATTTGGATGACAATGGTTGTTATGGCCAAAACAAAAACACATACAATCTAAATTTTCCCGATTTTCCTCAGACTATGTTTTGTCCATCTTTGGAAACACTCAACATAGTCGGCCTTTCTAGACTGTTTTAGGTCTCTATTTCTTTTAGACATTTTCAGCCATGATTCTTATGCACCATCTCAAATCGGAATCATCCAATTTGGAGTTCAAGAGGCTAAGTTATGGCAAAAACAAAAACATGGGTTTCAGAAAAAAAAAACTTGACAAAGAATTCCCTTCTTCAAAAAACCTATAATACAAATTTTTTACACTTCTTGGTCTTAAGACCCCACAAGCCAAACAAAAACAATCCTAAAGCAAACAACTCCAATTCAAGAACAAATTACCAAATATGGAAGAGTTAGTTCTCCCTTAAGCACAAAACGAAATGAGTTAGTACTTTCCTAACAATCGTGCGGAGAACTGTACTTGTTTCTTCCAGAAACCTTCCAATCACTTCCTTTTTCTTGCAAAACTTTGAACAAATGGAGAACAATCACCAACAATGGATCTTATCAAGAACCCATAACCCTATCTCTCTCCCTTTTCCAAAATATGAAAAATACCCATTCTAAGACCAAATTTTGGTCTTATCCTCTCCTCTATTACAAGGCCTTGTTTGGATATCTCATTTTGCCTTTCTTTTCATTTTTGCATTTTTGGGGCCTTCTATTTATTCTAGTTACACTTTTTACTTATCAATATTTCTATCACCTAAAACCAATAACATAACAAATAGAATAATAAAAAAAAAGAAAAAAAAATAATGGCATAAAATACTATAAAGTAAAATAATAAAACAAGAAGGCTATTTTTAGGACGTTACATCTCTTAATATCCAAATCTGATACGTCTCAAAAACATAAATCTTTAATAAGGAAGAATTAGTCCTTGATAAGGAAAATTAGATCTTATCATCAAAATTACTAGATTATCTTTCCTATAATTAAGGAGAAATTCGAGTATAAAGTGAAGGCTCCCCACAAGGGAAAGATATGCAACTCCAACTATGTTAACTCTTTTTTTTCTCTTCCACCCGGGCCGCCGGACCCCTTTTGGTAAGTTATCATCGCTGGCCGTTAACTTTGGAGGTCGACATGTGACAACAAAGTCCAAATACAAAAGTTTAGTCAGTCTTTAGCAGAATTGGTGTGGATTCGCTCTGCTCCATGAACTTTGTCTCTCTTTGCTGACAGCAATGACCCTTTAGTGTGACAATCAGAAAGTGCTACTCATGGATCTCCATTTTATTCATGACAAAGTTCTTCGCAAATGAGATAGTCATCCTCTACATTCCTTATGTCGAACAACTGGCAGACATCTAACAAAAATCTGCTCGACTCAATTTGTAGTTTTCGAAGCAAGCTCACAGTGCTCTCTCCCCCAGTGACCTTGAGGGGGATGTTAGCCAAACAACCCCTATCATGGTTATAATTGAATAGCCTCTAGGTCTCTATGTATATAATGACCTTTTATACTCCCTCCCTCTCTTCACATCAATGTACTGTTTTCAAATCTTGGCATCATTTTTCTTATTCTCAATTGCTCTCTAAATTGCTTGAAGCCATCAGGATTGCTCTCCTTATTATGTGAGATTGTCCATTTGTAGATTATAAGGGGTGTTTAAATATTAAAAGAGAAATGAGAATAAAAGACCTATTTTCATTCCCATTTTGCATGGAATAGAATCAATAATTTAATTTAATTTAATTTTTAGTATTTGAATTAGTTTATGGATTTACATGAAAATTGTTATTTATTCCATTCTTCGTTTTGTGATACTAGAAATTGAAATGAAAAATAAATACCAACAATAATACTTATCATATGATTTTGATTATTTTTTATTTTATTTTTAAATAATAAACTTTTATAGATTTTACTAAATAATAAGATTAAAAAACAATATATAATTTAAAATATAACCATAAAAAATTATATAACCCTATATACAATTTTTTTTTTTTTACAATTAAACATTTTAGCTATAATATACTAAACTGTTTCCATTGAGACTCGAACCCAGGACCCCTCCTCTTCCTATTTAAACGTAAACGCTCTCTATCATATAAGATATGCATGATGGGTCATATATACAAATATTTAATCATTCATTTATATTGGAAAAATATTACAAATATTTTTTTATAAGGATTACAAATGTTTTTTTAGTTTATTTAAAATAATTTATTAACTTTAGATATATTTTATTTTCATTCATTTATTATTATATTACAGGCAATTTTTTTTAATTTCCTTCATTTTCAAAATTTTGAAACTCCGAGATAAGTATATTTCAATAATTTAATTATTTTCAATATGCTCGAACAAAAACAAATTATAATTTTTTATTAATTTTTTCATATAAGTTTTTAGTTTATTTTCTTTCCCTAAGATTCTATACCATCAAACATATGCCCTATGATTAATTATTTTATTTTATTTAGAATTAAAAATATAATTAATGATCATTTTATATTTTTTTGATGATTATTTATGTTTATGTTTCTTAATTTATTTTGATGAAAAACCTTCTTCAAATATTTGATCAGAATGATTTATAATGATCAAGGCTCAAATTTGAGAGAAGTTGAAATGCCTGGGTAATGAGAAGCAAAATCTAAAAGTAAAATAGTAAATTAAAATTATTATACATAATCTATTTAGAAGAGGGATTCAAAATACTAGTTAACTATGATGAATCAAATTTCTACTTAGAAGTAAGAGTTTGTTTCCAAATGAATGACTTTTGATTTCATTCATATTCTTGTAAAACTTAACCAAACATATGAATGAGGGAGAAATAGAATGAGGGAGAAATTTTTCACTCTCTATTCTCTTGTACCAAACGCCCTTTAAGAGAATCTATGTTCTGCGGACTGGGCGATCTACCACACGGATCTTAATCTTTCACTAAGCTCTTATGCACTTGCACAACTCGCCTTTGACATTTCCCTTTCTAAGTCAACCTTCATGTTGCCTTGCTTACTATGTTTAAAGGTGGAACGGCTGTCCGAACGATACCTTCAACCCACTTAGGTCGGCCAAACAACACTGGCCAATCTCTATTCATTTTATTGAGGCCAACTTTTGGTCAACCCAATCCAGCCATATGTGAGCTACGTGCTAAAATGCGACAAAATATTTTTAAAAAACTAAAATGGATAATTTCCTAAATTTCACCATTATTCAAATAAAAAAGAAACAATACACAAAAATTAAAAAATATATTTTTTGTCCATTATTTTTGGAAGAAAAAATGGAAAGAGTGAGATTTAGATTTTGGAATATTTGAGATTTTTTAACCAAATATTAATTAATATAAACTATTTGGGTGCATTAAAAAAAGGATAGTTATAACATTAAATTTAATTAATCTCCACAAATATATTTGAGATACTACTATCATATCAGAGTTTGTTGGAAAATATGGTTTTTTTTTACATCCATTCTTACTTGTAAGGAAATAGCCAATGACATTAGAGGATAGCAATTGCCCAGTATCAGAAATCAAGATTAAATTAAACTAACATTTCTTACATTTTGAAAGTAAAAAATTGATCGAAAGCAAAATGGGATGTTCAAGAGGGAGAAACTTCAACCAAGACCACTTACACAGTCCCTCTCCTAGCCCTTTATCTTTCAAAGATTTAGTGTTATTTAGGACTCTGAAAAAAAAAAAAAAAAATCTAAAAGAAAAAGAAATGCAAGTAAAAAATTGCAAGAGAGATAAACAAACCCAGCCTTTGGGGCTGCAAAAGTGAAAAATAACAATTTTCTTAGGTTCTAGTGTTGAGACAACAAGCTTGTAAGTTGTATTTGAAATATTTGAAACGCTAAGTCAAGATCGTAAGATAATTCCATCGACAATAAAGGCATCAACTGAAAATGTCCAAAAGGACCATCTACTTAAAGCTTTATTTAAACTTTCGGTGGATTGGTGCAATGACTGCAACAATTGCCAAAAATTGGTGAGAGACTGGATAGAGAGATTGGCGAGAGAGGTCGGTCGTCGACGAGAGTTCAACCGTCGATGAGAGAAAACGATGAAAGAGGTTGGGGAGAGAGATTTTGAAATAGACATAAAGAGGAAAGAGATTCAGGGTTTCAATTCAAATGTCCTATTTATATTTTAACAATACTTATAAATAAATAAATAAATGGGCCAATGGGCAGCCTAGAAAGAACCCGACGTCTACGGGCCATCAGGCTGTACCCTAAACCGACCCAAGTTCTATTTGAGCCTTTATTTTTTGAGCCCAGCCCTCCAAATTTTCGAGCCAACCCACTCTAGCCCGTCGGGCTCGACCCATATTCCCAGCTCTAACTATGCTAAGCGAGCCACCTGCGACTTAGATGTTAAGAGAACACAAAAGACTCTTAAAAAATGTAAGGAACTCAGACAGCGAAGGAAGCTTGCCAACTCTAGAAAGCCTCTACTTGATCGGGTGGGTGGTGCCTTGGTGAAATGAGGGCCTCCTCATTTATAGGCACCTTTTAAGAATTCTCTAGAACCTTGGATGGTTCTTTACAATTCAAGAATATTCTAGAACATCCTAGTATGTACAAATATGTACAAGACTACTATGGAAGACTGTAGATCACTCTCCCACATTCCATAGTCTTCCACATCCACATCATTCCACATCCTTCCATATCCTTCCACATCCTTTCATATATGTGTGGACATCTCAAGCATCTTCTATACCTGTGTGGACTTCTCTAGGGTCTTTTAGAACCTTCCACACACTTCTAATCAAAGAAGTCTCCATAAGTCTCTAGAACGTTCCCTCCTCTTATAGACGACCTTGAGGGGCTCGCTTGTGCTCATGGAGGGATCCTTCCCCTATGATGGTGGGGCCTAGAGAATGAGCTCGTGACACTCTCCCCTACCCATGCCATCAATGACCTCATTGATACCTTGGTCTCGAACCGTCAATTCCAATCAATGAATTTTTCTAGTGCATCCTCGCTCTCCCAACTAGCTGATTCGCATGTAGCTCGTAGGGTATCTTAAATCAACAAAATTTACAATACTACCGTAGCATAACTACTATAGTGATAGCTACTTAGGATCGCCCATGTGTATGGGTTTTCTTCATGTAAATGACTGATGCTGAAGTTTAAACTAGTGAATTCATTTCGATATTTGGTTAGATAAAAGAGTGGATTTAAATGATTAAAACTAAAAATATAAACTTACTTCAAAAAACATGAAAACAAATCCCTTAGGAGTGTCAAGTCACTAGGTTTCCCGTGTTCCTTAGGCAAAGGAGGGGGCTTTCCGTCTTTTCTCGCATCGGGGGAGGATAACATATAGTTATTCCAACCCGCTCGTTTAGCTATAATAATCGACCCTAAATAAATATCATTGAAAAATGGTATTTGCTTCATTAATGGTCTCTGATGTTGAAGCATCTCCTTGACTCACCTTCCAATGGTACATAAATCATAACTGATGAACATCACTGGATTTAGCGATAAGCATCCAACGAGCTCTAAAAGCTTACCAAATACTAACCATTTAAGGTGAATCGAAGGGATCGAACCTAGGGTTTGAAGGAAATAAAAACATCACCTTGAATCGCATTCCAATAACCCATAGATGATAACTAACGAATGTCAATGGATCTAGCAATAAGCATCCAATGAACCCAAGCTTATCATATACCTGATCATTCAAGGTAACCTAATGGGATTAAGACCACGTTTGAAAATAAACCATTAATGGTGGAAAATACCGTTAAAAACATGGAAACCCACACCTTTTTCATCTAGAATTTCCACCTAGTTTCCTTTACTCCAAGGAAACTAAGGTTTTATCCTCTCCTCCTCTTCTTAGAGGTTGTTTAGCTGTCGAGAAAAGGAAAAGAGAAAAATATGAAAGCTTCTGTTGCAAGCTTTACTAAAAATGAATTGAATCCTTCCAAAGTCTTTTCGGGGTTGTTTTATAACACTAAACCCCTTTACAAATTACCAAAAGATACAAAAACACTATTACATGAGGGTGAATTGGTAAGAACAACAAAAGAAATAAAAAGTCAAGGTTGCTACGAATTTTAGCAGGACTGCGAAAATTCGCAACCCTTGCGAATTTTGCAGAGTTGCTATTGCATCTTTCTTCTTCTGGTTCTGGTTCTGCTTTTGCCTTCTGCTGCTCTAAAGCACTGAATTGCTATTGATTTCTTCATGCTTGAGTCGAATCCCTGGTTTTCAATATATAAAGCCTGAGAACAACAAAACTTGCCACAAAATTCGATTAGTAGCCTTGCTAGGTCCTTAACGTGCCAACTGGGTTAATTAAGTTGATTACTACACAAAAAGTGCTTAACAGTTGAAGTGTTAAGGGTATGAAACAACACTATTTGGGTAGTAATCACTCCCCCCAACAGACACATTGCTAGTCTCTTAGCAATGAAGGAAGAATAAAGCAATCGAAGGCAAGACGAACTATATATATTCACAAGGAATGGTTCTCCAAGAGCAATGATGTGATAAAACCCAACCTTAAACAAAAGTCGTCAAAATCCTACCCAATGACTATCTCAAGAGGAGGATGTGCTATGCAAATTCAAGTATCAAAACAGTGTCAACTCCTAAAGAACCAACCTGAAACCTTCCACAAAACCTAAGTGTTAACTTGATTAGTTTTCAAACATAGTCCCGCTAAACTACTCCCCAACCTAGCTCTTTTCTATATCTAATACTTAATCCAACTTAACAGATCACGACCCACTTTTATTTCACAACTCTTTTTGTGTTGTAGGGATGCAATGCCGAGGGAATCGAATTCACAATTATCCATGTAACGGGGGTCCATCGATGACTCCCAACCAATTAAGGTTTAGGGCATCAAGTCATAATGATCTCTCAACCACTAACTCTTCAGGTTTTACCCCAGAATTTTAATGAGTTCGAGACTTCAACACCTACAACTTGCTAAACTCCACCTATTCACCCATGTAACGAGCAACAAAGTCGGTGACTCCCAACCAATTGGTTTAGGGCACTAGGTTTTAAAGACTCTTATATACCCTGATCAAGGCCGGTTTCAAGGCAAGTGTCATAAAATTTATTTATTTTGAAAGACCTGCGCCTCTTAATGTTCATGGGTCCCACCTATTAAAGGTGGTCAATAGTACTAGGCCGCATTTTGCAAGGTTTAGAGGAAAAAGACGCTTCATCTTATATTCAAACCCACGTGCCAATGTGTATTAGTTCAAAGTGGAAGAGGTAAGGTTCAAGACAAGAGGAGTTTCCACATTTCATCATCTTATAAGCATAAAATAATCTCTGGTGGCAATCAAGAACATTGAAGCACAGTTTCAATTTCTCCCATTGTAGGTTGAGAATTACAAAACCAAGCAAACATGTATCAAACTATTCAAAAACTATTTGAACCAAAAGTAATTTGCTAAATGAGCAAATAAGCACTTCCTTCCTTAACTCAACCCCCCAACCAAATTCGACATTGTCCTCAATGTGGTTATGGAATGGAAATTTAAGTGAGGAGGTGATACTTCCTTAGGGAAATGTGTTTCTGTTGGCAGGAGGACCCACATGAAATGTAGAAACAAAAGTGAGATGGAAAAGTGATAAAAAACCAAAATATGAACAACATTAAAATATGATCATGCTACAAGCATGGAAAACAAAAGAGAAAATAGAAGCTTATTAAGTATCTGGGCTGTGATGGAATAGCCTCAAACCCGGGTAGTAGCTAGAGGATCATCAACCGGTGGGCTGGCATCGTATTGAAGCAAAATGGCTACAATATGTATATGGATGGATAGGATACTTCGCCTTTCCAAAGAGACCTTATATTCACTCCATTTGGGCTTCAAATGATCAAGTTATGACTCTTGGTAGTTGAAGGAAGAAGAGAAAAGAGGTTAAAAAGTTACCAGTTGGAGCATTTTAAAAATTACGTATTTATCATAATTTCTAAAGTGTTCTTTCTAGATATATCTAGACTCTACACTCTAAGTCAGTTAACCAGACCAAGAACACCTAAATCGGTTCTGATGAAAGTTATGGCAAAAAAAAAGGTTGTGAAATTCTTCAAAATTTCGCAAATGCAAAAACTCGGCTTTCCGTATTTTTACCCGTAGAGCTCTCTCTCCCGTAAATGCACCACTTCGCAGAAAATGAAAACAAAAGTTCTAGGAATCAAAATGAATCAAAACCAAACCAAGACAAAACAAATTTAAAGGAAAATCAAGAATTAAAGAATTTCAGAGCCTTTGGGGAAAACTAAGGCGGTGTTTAGTTTTTACTTAATGTCAATGTAACTTTTTAGGTTATCGTCAATACTTACAAGATAAGATGTTTGCTTTTTTTAACATCAGAAGTAGTAAGGATAGCAACGGACAGATTATTTCTCAAGTTATCGCTTCGGGCCGCTTTAATGAGATCGTTTGGTTTAATTGTAATCGGGTTTTTAGCAAGTATTGTTAATTCCTACCATTTCTAATTATATTTTTAAAAATAATTTATTATTATTTTATTTTATATTTTAATATAAATAATAATAATAATTAGAATGTTTTTTAATAAATAATTTATAAAATTCATAATATATTTTTTAAGAAATATATTAATTTTAATATAATAAAAAAAGCAAATATAAAAATAAAAAATAAAAATAAAAAATGTGGTCTGAATGTGAACGGACGGCTTGGGAATTTTCTCATCCCCGTCCTGCCCTGTTTAATTTTTTAAATGAGACAAGTTTAGGTCTGGAAAATAACGAGCCGGCCTGAACGGCCGCCGTCCCAAACCCTCCTATTGTCATCCCTAGTGGTATGTATTGCTAGCCCTTCTCCCTACTGGGCAACGATGAATTTTTTTCTTATTTTAATGAAAAATGACTTTTTCTAAATAGAAAAAGACAAATATTTTCACTTTTTCTATTCAGAACTTTTTTTAAAAATTTCAGCAATAAGTCGTGAAAATTTTAAAAAACAAACAACTTAATACCGAAAGCTGAATAGCTATAAACATTAAGTCAAAAAACAAACACCACCTAAGTCCATCAAACCCAATCTTGTCTCCTTGATGGCTCTGCTACTCTTCAGGTAGGGGTTCCATTATGTTCAAATTCAAGCTCACTTCAAGATTTGATTCCAATGGAATGTTAACTTTTAATATTCTGCCTTAGAATCTCAAATCCACTAGAACATATACTCCTACAAGAATACAGGACAAAAGTAAACTAAAAGTAAAATGCTAAAAAATAAATGATAGGAGAAAAATCATCGGCTTGTGATGAGGGTCACAAGTATCCACCAAAGATAGTCATTAGCACTAAGGCATCATCCCCGGCAACGGCGCCATTTGATTCGCATGTAGCCCGTAGGGTATCTTAAATCAACAAAATTTATAACATAATACCTCATACTACCGTAGCATAGCTACTATAGTATACTTAATTCCAGATCGTCCATGTGGATGGGGTTCTTCTTCATGCAAAATGGTCGATTGCTGAAGTTTAAACTAGTGAATTCATTTTGATATTTGGGTTAGGATAAAAGAGTGGATTAATGATTAAAACTAAAAATATAAACTCATTAAAACATGAAAACAACCTCGAGTGTCAGGTCATTAGGTTTTAGGTTCCTAGGCAAAGAAGGGGAATGTATGTCTTTTCTCGAGATTAGGAGGGATAATATAGTTATCTCCGAATCTGCTCGTTTAGCTATAATAACTGACCCTAAATAAATATCATTGAAAAATGGTATTTGCTTCCCATTAATGGTCTCGGACAGTGAAGAACATCTCCTTGACTCACCTTCCAATGGTACATAAATCATAACTGACGAACATCACTAGATCTAGCGATAAACATTCAATGAACCCTGAGAGCTTACCAAATACTAATCATTCAAGGTGAATCGAAGGGATCAAACCTAGGGTTTGAAGGAAATAAAAACATCACCTTGAATCCCCTTCCAATAACTCATAGATGATAACTAACGAATGTCAATGGATCTAGCAATAAGCATCCAATGAACCTAAAAGCTTATCAAATACGGATCATTCAAGGTAACCCAAAGGGATTAAGACCAATGTTTGAAAAAAAACCATTAATGGTGGAAAATACATCCGTTAAAACATGGAAAACCCACACCTTTTCATCCGAAACCTTCACCTAGTTTCCTTCACTCCAAGGAAACTAAGGTTTTAGCCGCTCCTCCTCTTCTCAGAGGTTGTTTGGCTGTCGAGAAAGGGAAGAGAGAAAACGAGAGAAAAATACGAAAGCTTCTATTGTAAGATTTACTGAAAATGAACTGAATCCTTCCAAAGTCTTTTCGGGGTTGTTTTATAACACCAAACCCCTTTACCAAAAGATACAAATAAAACACTATTACACGAGGGTAAATTGGTAAGAATAACAAAAGAAATAAAAAGTCAAGGTTGCTACGAATTTTCTCAAGCCCTGCGAAAATTCTCAAACCCACCCTGTAGAGCTGCTACGCATCTTCTTCCGGGTTCCCGGGGTTCCGCTTGCCTCTACTACTCTGGAAGCCTAAATTGCTTTTGATTTCTTCATGCTTGAGCTAAATCCCTGGTTTTCAATATAAAAAGCCTAAGAACAACAAAACTTGCCATTCGATTAGTAGCCTTGTTAGGTCCTTAATGTGCCAACTAGGTTAATTAAGTTGATTGCTACATAAAAAGTGCTTAAAACTTGGAGTGTTAAGGGTATGAAACAGCACTATTTGGGTAGTAATCACTAGCCTTCTACCTCGGTAGACCCTTCCACCAAACAAAGTATTCTTGTACATGAGGGACCATGTGTCTCTTAGTGACCCCCTCAGCTAGGATAGTCTCCACCTCCTTTTCCCGTGAGCTTTTAGCCTGCTGTTGGTACCCATCTTTTCGAGGCCTAGAGTGTTGTCCCCTTTTCTTGCCCACTGCCTTCTCCTTTCCCTTAAGGATCTCTCGTCTGCAGTAGGTCGGGCTACCCCGCCTGCTCCCCTTACCTTGCTTCCTTGTGAGCTAGCCTTGGACATGACTTGGAGGGCGCCTAACATCTGCATTAAGCCCAAGCATGCCTCCTCCCTAAACTCATTTTTGCTTTTCCTAATTAAGGCATTAAGCGCCTCCCTCTTAAAGCATTCCTTTTCCAAATGCGGACCATCGCATATAAAGCACCTACTGTGTTTACCTTGCCCTTATCCCGATCAGAAGGCATCTCGCCTTCCCATACCTGGCAGTACTAGAAGATAACTCTTCTCCCCCACCCGTGTTGTGGCTATCATATGAGCCCTCATTGTCAGAAGACCGGCTCCTCCTATAATCCACCAAAGACTCGACGACCTCCATTGTAGTTGCTATGTCTCACACCCCTATTCGCCTTAGTTCCTTATCAACCCATCCTTGTAGGTTGTCCATGAAATTGAAAAGAAGATCCTTCTCATCCATACCAGGAGCCTCAAGCATTAGGGAAGAGAACTCCTTGACATAAGCGTGGATTGACCCTGTGTCCCTAAGATGCTTAATCTTCTTACGTGTCATGTAATCCATGTCCTCCGAGTAGAATTGTTTGACCTCTCTCTCTCAAATCTACCCATGTGTCTATGGTGGTGTCCCCTTCTCTATATCCATGAACCTTCTAATGCCACCATATAGAGTTGCATTATCAGTGAGGTAGAAGTAGCAGTGCATACCTTAGTAACCTTATCAATTAGTGCTAATGCCTTAAAGTATATCTCCATGTGCCATAAGTAATTGTCTAGCTCCTTGGCACCTGTCCAAGCTCGTGAGGGCATCACGAGACTTGTCCTTCTTCCCACTTCTCTTAGCGGGAGGGTTAAGGTCCCTACCCTGAACTTGCTCACAAACTTCATCCATAGAGCCCGACATGCTTCCCTTACTTTCACCAACCCTATATTGTAACTAAGTTTCATACTAACCGGTCACTTTAACTTAGTCTTCTACTAAGCTTCTATAAAGACTTTCTGCATTAACTCGCCTCGGATGTTGCTAAGTCTGCCTTCATGTTACCTAGCTATGCTAAGCGCCACCCATGAATTAGATGCTAAGAAAACACACAAAAGAACACAAGAGACTCTTAAAGAATGGAAGGAAAATGTTATTGATGAATGAAGCTTACAACTCTAGGAAGCTCTCTACTGGACATGGTGGTGTCGATTTATGTCTAAAGCAATCTGCATCATGATCAAGAGCCTTAATTAATAATGGGTCATAGGATCCCCAAGCTAGCTCATTAGATGACATAGCCCATTTAACTGATTATTAAGATACAAGAAGGAGCCCATTTATTAAGCCCAATGTGTTATAAAGCCCAGGTTATAAACCCTAGGAGGGAGTTGTGGTTAGCGCCTATAAATACACCGTTACTAGCCTCTGTGGTTTAGAAGTTTTACTAGCCTCTGTGTCTATAAAAACACTCAGAGAGAAACAAACCGAAAGGTTTCGTGAGTGTTTTCGCATCTAGCTTTGTGAATGTGTGCGCCCACACGCAGATCTGTCACGTAGAGAATAATTTGAAGTGTCCTATGGATTCTAGAAGAGACTTTCGTCTACCACAAAGTTAGTACGGTGATGAAAATATATCTATCATACATCAGATTTAACCGTGCGATTCCCGGCTTCCACGTATGATTCCTTCAATCTGCATCGTGTTAACTGTTGAATTGTGTGATAGATTGAATCCATAATTTATTTCATGTATATATGATGTATATTAGATATATGGCACCTAGGATTTCTTTTATTTATGTTATTTATAATTTTTGTATTATGAATGAATGATTTGGTTTTGGCCTTAATCCATGGTAGATTTTGCTTGTATATTTTTTTGGGATGTAACAAGGAGGCTAATCATAAGATTAGGTTTCCTCCTTGATTTATTTATTTATTTATTTTTCCTGCAATTTTTTTTTTATATGTAAATTTGGATTTATTATAAAAAAAATATGTAAAAGGGGTAAGGTGTTTTCAGAATGGATGATTTTTGGTAGGGTGATTCTCAGACAAGGCTCTACCCCTCGTAGCTCGTGGCAATCCCGAGTTTCCTCGTGGCGGCCTCGACCTACTGCTTTCGGGCATTCTGATTCAATAGCACATATTGTGGTTTCAGGTTTTTTTCAATAAAACCCTAAAAGCCAATTCTAACTTGGCCCACACCCCATGGACTTACAAGACCTGAAGAAAAGAAGAAGTACGGGCTAGATATCAAGTCATTTCTCGCCCTATTGGGCTCGTAATTTTCTGCGAAACCATGGATTGCGCCTATTAATTATTCTATATTTATAATTGTTTAAATTATATGGATATAACATGTGATATGTGCTTAACATGCCATTTAGAATAGGTGGTGCCATAATTGCATCATTTGATACATACATGTGCATAATAATATTTGTTTTATCTAGATAATATTATTATGGAAAAACCCTAATTAATTAATAATAAAAATATTGAACGGGTGAAGGTTAAAATTAATTTAATTAATTCAAAACCTACTTCTGCTTCATTAAGGGTCCAATAAAATGGTTATGTGATACCCCAACGGATAAGCATGGCCGGATTTTATTGGATTGGATCTAAAATAATTTCAAAATTTTAATAAGATTGTACGGCCCAACGTCGACAATACTTAGATATTAAAGATAATTTTGAAATTAAAATTAATGGTTATTACATTCAATTTTAATAATATTAATAACCCTCCCAACGAGGCTCTGTCAATGTTATTAAAGGCCCAAAAAGAATATTATTGAAACAATGGTTGTTTTTTTTAAAAATCACTTCAACGATGTGGTGTTACTAAGTATCTATGTAGTTGCCTGCCTAAGGAGGTAGGTTTTTAAGGAGTCCGAGACCCACTCACCTTCCTGGAGCTAAACTTCTAGTAGGACACTAGACATACCATGTTCAAAGTTTAGCTTATTACGATGTCTGCCCAACGGCATTTGTAATGGAAACTAAATTATTGTTGCAATAAACATTAATAATAAGTAGTTTAAGGGATCTACATATTTCAGACATGTTTGTTGTATGGATACGTGTTAATATATATGTGCTTTTTTAAATTTTTAAATGGCATCTTAATCCTCTAGCTACAATTTTGAACAAACTGATGAAATAACTACGACTCATGGAAAACCAATCTTTCATCGTCCTTGATTTTGAGAGAATAAAATTCATTACAACAACTCCGAAACCCCGTGAGCTCCACCGCTAATGCTTAAGAGGAAACTAAGAAGCACTTTTTCGATTATAATCTGCAACACAACAAACAACGTTATATTCTTGCTAGCGCTGCGTAACATCCGCGAAGTTAGGCACCAATGATCTGTAGAGTGTATTAGAAATACCCGTAATCTAGATGGGATGTTTGCTGTGCTAGCAGATCGCTGCACGCGCCCATAGGGCACCAATGAACACCGTACGACCCGGAGGAAATGCAGTGACCATTGTCTAAAATGATGGGGCACACAAGATCGCTGGAGGTGATTGGGGGCTGTCGGATCAAGAGATGAAGATTGACTTGATCCTAGAATCTCTACCAATAGCTTTGGTCGGCTCAAATTGAATTATAATATGAACAAACTCAAGCTTACCTCATTGAACTTATGCACGAGCTTGAGAGTGCGAAGGTCTCCCGTGAAGCGTGGAAGTGCTTATCATGCCAAGTTCTTCAAAACCCAAAGGGAAACCTAAGGGTGGAAAGAAGGAACAAAAGCGTATGGAAACAGTCCAAATTTTCAAACCAACTCGCAATGAAGAAGCCGAAAGGCAAGTGCTTCAAGCATGATGTAAAGGTCACTGCTGATCGCTTCAAAAACCAGTATGGGTAGTATAAATATTGTCAGGCTTGTTTAGTGAGAATTACAATGATAAATGGATCATTGATTCAGAACCACCTAACCATGCTTCATACTTTGCAAAGGGTTCAAACAAAGCAAATTTCACTCGCAAAGGACAAAGAAGCTTGAAGTCGGGAAAGGGGAATATGTCTCCGTAATGGCAAGAGGGACTAGTGGAGTTGTGTTTTAATAATAAGACTTTATGGTTTATCGACCGTTTATTTGTTCCGCATTTTAAGAGGAATTTGGTTTCATAGTTGTTTAGTTGAACATGGTTTAATGCTAAGTGCTTGAATTCTCGCTTCACAAAGAGTAATAACGTTTTTATTTGACCTCGATTATTGATAAATGGTTTATATTTTTAACTCCTATGTCCTATAGTATTAATGCTATTGAAAATAATCGATGATGAGCAATTTCCTTTATCTAAGAAAAGGAAGGTTTCAAATGAAACTCATATGTGGCATTTACGATTGGATCATATTAATTTAGTAGAATCTATGGTTTAAGTTAAAAGTGGAATTTTAAATTCCTTGGATCTTTGAACTCATACCAAGATGTGAATCATGTTTAGAAGGTAAATGACAAAGAGGCCCTTCAAGGCCAAAGGAAATCGTGCACTATACAATCAAATTGGTACACACCGATGTATGTGGACCAATGAGCGCTCAAGCTCGAGGTATGTGTATGAGTATTTCATCACATTTAATGATGACTACTCATGGTTGCTTTACCTAATGCGCCATAAGTCCTAAGCTTTTGATAAATTTCAGAGTATAAGGTCGAGGTAGAAAAGCAATCAAGTGTCCATATATCAAGCAAATTTTCCTGGTTTAACCGGTGGCTGAATACTTGTCCGAGATTCAAGTCTTACTTCGCTCAAGAGGGATAATATCTCAATTATCATCTCCCCGAACGCCTCAAAGAAATGGGAGTCTCCTCGAAGGAGAAATAACCCTTTAGATATGGTGAGGTCGATGCTCGCGATTCATCATTACCCGACCGTTTCGGGATATGCCTTAGAAATACCGCATACATACTAAATTTAGTTCTGTCCGCTTCAAAGACAATCTACGTAATTATGGAAAGCGCGTGCCCCGCCTTGAACCATATTAGGATTCCGGTGCTCCAAAGACACGCCTCGTACGTAAAAACAACAAAAGTCGAATCTCGAATAGAAATGTGTATGTTTATTACAATTTTAAGGGAACAAGAGGTGGAATATTCTATAAATCCAAAGGAAAAGAAGGTGATAGTGAGTACTCACGCTTAATTTCTTAGAAGAGGATTATACGAATTTTAAACCTAAGAGTAAAGTGGTTCTCAAGAGCTGACTACCGAGATCCACCACAAACTCCTATTTTCGATCCCTCGCTTTCCGTTGATGTTCAAAGAGGGGAAATGTACAAAATAAAATTCAAGGTGAACAAACACAGGAAACAAATTTCAGGACCAAATTCAAGAAACTCAAGAACAAGAACATAATGAAGAGATTGGTAATCCACCGTAACCCGCAAAACTGATCCTTCAGACATACACAACCAATGCAAAGAAACTCAGAAGTGGGAGATCGATATCGTAAACCCGCAAGGTATGCCTAGGAGAGACTTATCAAGTCGCTTTGGATAATCCCGATGACGCACCTACCACATACGAAGAGGCATCGGAGGATGTTGATGTGCAAGAGTGGAAAAAGGCAACGGACCGTGAGATGGAATCTATGGTTCTAATCCGGCCAATTGTAGAAGCACCTAAAGGTAAAACCAATCGGGTGTAAGTGGATCTACAAGAGAAAGAGAGGACTGTGATGGAAGGTTGAAACCCTTGTGCTAGATTGGTGGCAAAAGGTTACACCCAAAAAAGCGTATAGATTATGATGAAACTTTTTCGCCAAGAGCTATGCTTAAATCGTCCGATTCTCTTAACAGAAGAAGCAATGATTACGAGATTCGGGCAAATGGATGTCAAAACAGTTTACTAAATGGAGAGTCGGAAGAGGATATCTATATAAAGAAACCTAAAGGGTTCATAGCCTTAAGTCAAGAACACATGGTTTCAAGTTGCATAGGTCTATTTGGCTGGCTTAAGCAAGCATCCAAAATGTGGAACATCAAGTTTGATCAAGTTATCAAATTATATGGATTTGAGAAAAAGTCCCACAGAACCACAGTGTGTATAAGAAAATTCAAGGAATAGTGGTAGTCTTTTTGGTACTTTATGTAGATGATATTCTGTTAATTGGAAACAGTGTGAAAGTGTTGTCAAACGTAAAGGGTTACCTGAAAAGCGCTGATATGAAGGACTCAGAAGCTAACTATATTCTAGGAATCAAACTTTTACGAGACCTAAGAATAAGGTGTTAGCTTTATCCCAAGCTTCCTACATTGATAAAATAGTAACCGTGTTTGGCATGGAAAATTCCAAAAGGGACTTCTACCCTTCGCACATGGAATTCATCTTTCTAGCGAGCAATCACCAAAAAACTCTTCAGCAGAAAAGAACTCAAGGAGTAAAAACCTTACGCTTCTACTGCTGGTAGTCCTTAAGCATGCTATGCTGGGTGTACCAAACATATCCGCTATGCGTTGATAGTAAGCCGGTACCAATCGGATCCCTATAGAACACTAGATGCCAGCAGAAACATATACTCAAGCATTTAAAGAGAACGAGGATTATATGTTGGTGTATTCCGGGAGTCTTAAAATTCTGGTTATATGTTGGTCATGTAAATTGTGGCTGGTCTTAAGAGGGTCCTAGGCTTACTTTAGAGTGAGGGAGTTGGTTATTTGTGCTCTAGGGAGCAAGACAAGTTGTAATTTCATTTTCTCGATATAATAATACGTTTTTTTGCACATTATATTTTACGCAAAAGGTCCAGATAATTATGTATATGATCATATGATAATGCCCATTGAAGACATGATCACAGTTCTCATAATTAATGAATTGTTCACGCTTATTAAATGTGCTGGGGCACTTTATTTAAACCGCACATTTTATGAAATGATCGCCTTAGTTATTATAAAATATTGGAATGAATTATGGTCATTCGAGACGACTCCAAGAGATTTAATCATGATACCAGAAATGAATTAAATCTCAGCGATATTAGATATGTTATTTTTCTTAACTCGAGTATATTATAAATAGATAATTAAGTTACTATGGTTATTCGAGTTATCAAGTGAGGCCTATTTTAAACCCACCAATATCTTGATAATTTGGGGATTATGGTATTTTGATTATCAAGTATTTAAGAAATATACAAATGGAATTTGTATGAAATATCCTCTTGACATGTTTCTATGACTCTGATATTGAAAGTCACCGGCCGCGTGGCTGGGATCCGTTAGAGAAACTGATAAGTCAAGAGAATAAATAATTAGTTGATTTACGGAATAAAAATTATCAATTAATTATTGATATTTTACAAAGAGGAAAATACATTTGATATAAAAAATTATTAATTTGGAATTCACATCCTAAGAGCGAAAGAGTCTCCTGGATAAGATTACGGTCCCGCACTCTGTTTCTAAGCAAGTGGGAGATTGTCGGATTTTATGCCCGTAAGCAATCTAGACCGCTGATCAAGAGCCTTAATAATACTAGCCAGATCCCCAAGCTAGCTCATTGGGGATGACGTGAGCCCATTTAACCGATTATTAAGATAGATGCATGGTTCCCATTATTGGGCCCATAAAAGTTATAAAGCCCAGAAAGTTATAAAACCCTATGAGAGTTAGGGTTAGCACTATAATATACCCGCTTACTAGTCATGAAGTTTTACTTGCCTCCAGTCTATAAAAACACTGAGAGAAACAGTAAAACCGAAGGTTTCGAAAGTGTTTTTCTGTATCTAGTTTCTTTTAGATCAAGTGCTCTACACCAGACATCTGTCACGTAGAGAATAGCTGGAAGGTTCCGGATTCTAGAATAGATTTTCTCATTTACCACAAAGTGTTAGTAATGTGGTGATGAAAATATATCTATCATACATTATTTAATCGCGATTCCTAGCTCACAGATGATTCCTTCTGGGTGCTAGTTCTAACCAAATGAGGCCTCTCTATTTATAGACACCTAGAATTCCTGTAACTCGATGGTTTCTTACAATTCCAAGCACATTTTAACATCCTAATATGTACAAGTATATACAAGACTATTCTTAAAGACTCTTAGATCATTTTCCCATATTTCATAATCTTCCACATCCTTCCATATATGTGTGGACATCTTTAACATCTTCTAGACTTGTGTAGACTTCTCCAAGATCTTCTAGAACCTTCAACACACTTTTGGTCAAAACAGTCTCCACAAGTTATTAGAATGTTCCCTTCTCTTATATATGGCCTTGAGGGGTTCACTTGTACCCATGAAGGGATCCTTCCCTTATAATGGTGGGGCCTAAATAATGAGCCCATGACATTACGCCCTTATCACATGCTGTCAAAAGGCCATATATCAGCGCCCATAATTCTACCTCAATTGCTAAACACGTTCCTAACCTGATTGAGAAACCACCGATCTAGTATTCTAGTTGCCATAACAATCCCTTTGAAATCCCACCCCCTCCAGCAAAATGTTTTTATCCCTTTAAAGCAGCCATTTGCTGAGTGTAATCCATACCGGTTGTCTTTCTTAATGACCCAACACTTATTCGTTACTATTTTATTTCCAACCTTATTTTATGCTGAATCTGTAAAGTTAAGACGGTGACATCAAAATTATGGAGTTCAAAGATATTGGTAAAACATTTTTACCCGATCTTATTATTACATTAGCATTGAAATGGAGGATCCATCAAATTTAAAACGTGGTTTTTCTCTACAAATTTTGATTATCAGATTTTATGACATCAACTCAAATTTTGGGATTCTTCAGATTTTCATTAGTATGAAGTCTCGAGGATTTTAGGATTCGACATTACCTTTCAACATTCATAAATTTTATGACATTGTTTGTTAACATTAACCCTTAAAAGTGTGTTAGCATAAAAGAAAAAAAGAAAACTTAGAGGGTTTAGTGTAATAAACCTTTACTAAATTCAATACTTATTTATTAACTATTTAATTTACTATTATAAATAAAAAACTTAATAATTTGGTTTTAAATTAAATTATATCTAAATTATCCAATTAAAAATTATTAGTTATTTTTAGTTAAAACATTAAGAGTATTTGATATAATTGACTTAAATTTTTTTTTTTTTTTGAGAGAAAAATAATTGCATTGATTCCAACTAGTAATACATAGATTGAAACATATAATCAAAATCGCTAAAAATCACAAATAATGAAACAACATCTAGGTTAATAACATAATTAAACGACTTAAAGCTATACATTTGATAGTCGAATTCACACATTATTACTATTGCGATTAATAGCTAATTTGCCATAAAGATCGGATTTCACCCCATCGATTCGATTTTATCATTCTCGACCATATATACTTTGTTTCACCAAATAGAATTTAAGATTTATCCAAGAATGAGTTAGGCATAAGCCCAAGCCCATTAATAAAAGTCCAATAGAAAAAGTGGCATGCATCCATTTTGTATGTGCTCCCCATATAAAAAGTCCGTGGATATTTTCACCTTTTTAAAAAAAAAATTGAAAAGTCAAACGAAGCATTATCGATTGGCAGGAATCGACAGCGATGCGCTTAACGCGAACATTCTTACTGAACAAGTCTCCATGACGGAACGTGGAAAATTCCTGGAGGGGATTAAGACTCCACAATGGAGATATGAGTGAAGTTTTAAAGAACAAATTTCTTTAATTCAAGACATGAAAGAAGCATTTTAAAGTGAAGAAAGCTGAGAAACTAAACTGGGCGTAGTCTCTACATCTATAAAAGGAGCAGAGAAGGATGAAGTAGAGACAATCAACAACTCAATCAATCGACTCAATGTCAATCTGCAAATCCTAGTTTTTCAACAAGCTTTCAACAATTTTAGCATTTAAATTCCTAATTTTAGCCAAGATTCTGGTAAATTTCCAACAGTGTTATTTCATTCATTCATGGTGAAATCCAATATTTTCTCTAACTATTTCAGCATTCTGATTGCAAGTTCTATTAAAGTATATCAAGTTTTCAAGCACAATACTATTGCCACAGTCAAATCCAATGTTTACTTTGTAAATTTAAGTATTTTGATTGCAAGTATTATTCAAGTTTATCAACTTTCAGCATCGTGTTATTTCATTCATTCATAAGGAAGTCTAACACTTTTCTTTAGCAATTAATTTCTGCCAGATTTCCATTCGTACGTTTTCCAATTTGATTATGGGGAACTATCAAGGGAACCAGAGAACTTACATACCTTGATTATAAGTTTTATCTTACGAGTCATTTCAATTTAGAAACACTTTAATTTTCTATCACCCCTACACGTTTATATTTTGTATGTTTCGTATGAGATTAAAAAATCACCACAACAACTTTGCTCGTTTAAATGACCCAAACACAAATAAACGTCGTACCACAACAACAAAAACCAAACTGGCTGTGACCGGTACGACACAACCACCAACAACACGGTAAGACAAATAACAATCACACGCGCATCAAAGTTTTAATTAATAAATCATAAAAAACATATAAAACATATGCTAAGCAACTACTTTATTAAAAAATGGAAAATAGGTGTAATGTAGTGATTTCAAATCAATAATGACCAAAAAATCATACTACCTTGCTTAAAGAAAATATGCTAAATGTAGTTTTTTTTTTTCTTAAAAGAAATCGAGGTTAGGCTGTCTTTTTTTCTTCACCATGTCCGTTTCACTGACTTAAAGTTAATTTTAAATCATAAAATTAATAATATATTTTCAATGAACTATAATTAATAAAACGAAGTAAATAATATATATATATATATATATATATATATATATATATATATATATATATATATATATATATATATATATATATATATATATATATATATATATATATATATATATATATATATATATATTTTTTTTTTTTTTTTTTTTTTTTTTTTTGGTAAAGAAGTAACAATAAAAGCTATGAGGTAGTAAAATAATTATTGGTGGTAATTATAAGAAAATAAGATAAAGATAAAATAAAATGTGAGCTTATATTAATTTAATTATTAAATACTAAAAAACTAATATTAAAATTCAACTAATATTTTCTAACAATTTCAGGATTATGATTGAAAGTTTTATTCAAATTTATCAAGTTTTCAAGCATAATATTATTTTTATAGTCAAATCCAATGTTTAATTCAACAATTTCAGTATTCTGGTTGCAAATATTATTCAAGTCTATCAACTTTCAGCACTATGTTATTTCATTCATTCCTAAGGAAATCTAACAATTTTCTTCAACAATTAATTCTTACCAAATTTCAATTCATACGTTTTCCACTTTGATTTTAGGAAACTATCAAGGGAACCAAAGAACCTACACACTCGATTAGTTTGATCTCCTGATATGTCATTCAAATTCTAAACACTTTAATTTCCTAAAGATGCCCTCAAGTAAGCTTATATTTTATAATGCTTCGCATAAATTCAAAAAATCACTATAACAACTTTCAGCTCATTAATCGCCTAAACACAAATAAACGCCGTATCAGAACGTAAAACAAACTATCAGACAGACGACACAACCACCGCACAAGCATGCGATAAATCCACGCAGACAGCGCGATAACAATCACACACACGCCAAGGGACGACTAAATCACAAAAAATATATATATAAACCTAAATTTGTGTGAAATAACCATTTTATTGAGAAAATGCGTAAAAATGATGATTTCAATCCAAGAGTGACAAAAGAATCACCATACGTTATTTAAAGAAAAAAGGTAATAGATAAAAAGTTGAGAGAAATGGAAGGTACGATTTTCCGTCATTCTTTCACAATATCCGTCTAATTGACTTAAAATTAATTTTAAATCAAAAAATTAATAGAATATTTTCTCAATACTACCAATACAACGAAGTAACAAGAAAAGTTTTTTTTTTGTAAAGAAGTAACAATAAAAGTTATGAAGTAGTAAAATAATTATAGTAGTAATTATAAGAAAATAAGATAAATGATAAAATAAAAACGTGAGCTTATACTAATTCTTAATTATTAAATACTAAAAAGTAATATTAAAATTCAAATTCAATATTTTCTTTAGCAATTTCATCATTCTGATTTCAAGTTCTATTCAAGTTTATCACAAGTTTTCAAGCACAATATTTTCACAAAGCCAAACTGTTCGCTTACTTAAGCAGCTTCGCATTTCGTTTGGTAGTATTATTCAAGTCTATCAACTTTCAGTATTATTCAAGTCTATCAACTTTCAGCACCATATTATTTCATTCATTTCTAAGGAAATCTAACACTTTTCTTTAGTAATTAATTCCTGCAAGATTTCAATTCATACGTTTTCCACTTTGATTCTGAGTAATTGTCAAGGGAATTATAGAACATACATAGCCTCTAATTCAAAAGCTTTCGATCTTACGCACATTCAAATTTAAACACTTTAATTTCCTAAGACGCCCGCACAATTATTTTTTGTATGTTTCACTGGATTAAAATCACTATAACAACTTCGTCGGCTCAATTGGCCAAACACAAATAAACGCCGCGACCACGCATTAACGAAAATCAAACCCGTCAGACCGGCACAACACAACCATCATCGCGATCGCCGATGACAATCACATGCGCACAAAGCGCGAGCACACCGCCACGCGCGCGAGACTACCAAACTCATTTAAAAATAAAAAATAAAAACCTGATTTGAGTTTAAATAAACTACTTTATTAAGAAAAAAAATATGGAAAAAAGATGTAAATTGGTGATTTAAGTCAAAGAGTAACAAAAGAATCACCATACCTTATTTAAAGAAAAGAGGTAATAGATAAAAAGTTGAGAGAAATGGAAGTTACGGTTTCGTCTTTCTTTCACAATATCTGTCTAATTGACTTAAAATTAATTTTAAATCATAAAATTAATAGAATATTTTCTCACACTATAATTAATACAACGAAGTAACAATAAAAGTTTTTTTTTTTTTTAAGAAGTAACAATAAAAGTTATGAAGTAGTCAAATAATTATAACAGTAATTATAAGAAAATAAGATAAATGATAAAATAAAAACGTGAGCTTATACTAATTCTTAATTATTAAATACTAAAAACTAATATTAAAAATTCAAATTCAATATGTTCTCTAGCAATTTCAGCATTCTGATTGCAAGTTCTATTAAAGTTTATCAAGTTTTTATGCATAATACTATTTTCACAGTTAAATCCAATGTTTACTTTAGAAGTTTCAATATTTTGGCCATAGCATTATTAGAAAAGTTCATCAACTTCAAGTGACCGTGACATTTAATTCATTTATAAGGAAATCTAACACTTTTCTTCAGTAATTAATCCCTACAAGACTTTCATTCGTACGTTTTCTACTTTGATTATGAGTAATGGAATTATGGAACTTACATAACCTAATTAAAAGTTTGATTTTACGAGTCATTCAAATTTGGAAACACTTTAATTTCTTAGCACACACACACTTATATTTTATACAAGCCAAAGGGAATTCAAAATCACTATAATAACTTCGCTTTCATTTGAATCGCTTCAAACACAAATAAACGCCGTGATCACGACAACGAAACTAAACTCGCATAAGACGACATAACCAATTGGCTGCATTCGCAAGATGAGACAACCACGATACAATGACGATAACAATCACATACGCACCAAGGAGACGACTAAATCACAAAAAAAAATATAAAAACATGATTCACAGCGTGAATAACCATTTTATCGGGGGTAAAATAGTATAATAAAAAAGCGATAAATGAACATTTCAACCAAGAAATGACATAAAATACCACCATACCTTATTTAAGAAAAGATAATAGATAAAAATTTGAGAGAGTTGAAGCCACGATTTCCTTATATCTTTCACGATATTTGTCTAATTGGACTTTAAAATTAATTTTAAATCATTAAATTAATAAAATATTTTCACACACTATAATTAATACAACGAAGTAACAATAAAAGTTTTTTTTGGTAAAAAAGTAACAATAAAAGTTATGAAGTAGTAAAATAATTATAGCAGTAATTATAAGAAAAGAAGAGAAAAGATAAAATAAAAACGTGAGCTTATATTAATTATTAATTATTAATTATTAAATACTAAAAACTAATATTAAAATGCAAATATTAACGATTTTATGTCCGCATATTAGGCTGGCAAGTTGAAATGGGCCGATCTGATTACCAGATAAAGGTGGACACTAGTTGTACGGTACCCAAGGTGAAATAAGAGATTTCGATTGCTAACCATGGTTAATTAATAGCAGGTGATGGTGGTACAGTGGTATGGTTAGGGTTTCAATCACGAACCTACATAAAGAATTCCAACTCAGCGGAATTTCTACGCATCGGGCGGTGGCTGCGGAACGTTCCTCTGGTGAGTTTTCTTTTACTTTCCTTCGTTTTAGAGGCAATCCTTGTTAAACCATCATTTTTCATTCGGCAATGAGTAGATCTATTAATCCCTGATTCGATGTTTGCGACATTAAAAAAAAAACCCGATTGCGTGTTGTTAGCTTTTTCTTTTCTTGCACAATTCTTTTCGTAAACTAGGACGTTGTTTCCTGCATATCGTTTTTATCTCTTTCGTATACAATAGGTGTTAAGTAAATTTTTTGTTGTTGCATATCTTGATTTCTGTTTTATTCTTATTGAGAGAGAACCGAAGTTGTGGTTAATTGTTTTATGTCCGTTAATTTTGTAATTGAATTCAAAATTGATTATCTATGAATCCACAATTACTCGGCACAAAACCGAATTAAGGTGTCCAAATTCTCTAGGTTGAAATTGCAAAACCAAATTATGCCCAAAATTTTGTATAGATAGGTCGTGGTAATACTTTTGGCAAGTTTGGATGGGATCCGATCTCTGTTGTCTAATTTCTGGTTTACAGTGCCTATTTATTTGTTTCATTCTTTCTAAATCATAACTATAGCCCCTAGGTGTCTAATTTTAGGTAATTCACATAGGTTCGGGTGAATTTGGGGCTGAGACCAATTTCTGTATTTTCCGTTCTACTAACTTGAAATCAAGCAGATTTATATCCAAAAGATTGATGAGTTTGAATTAGCGAAGAAGTTTTGTTTGTCTGGTTGGGATGAACCAAATATGATATTCAATCACTAAATTTGAATTTTCTTTTGCCACCAAGGAGTCTTATGAGGATGAATAAGCATGATTCCATGCATATCATGAAGCCGTGGTTGTAATGATAATTTATTACATTGTCGGTTGCATGTGGTTTTGCAATTTATAATTGGAAAGGGAACTCTCTAACACTTTGGAAAATTTATCATATTATTAGTTTCAATATGGAAAATTGATATGTGGTCCATAACCAGCAAGTCTGGTTAAGTACTATTACATGTTATCAAACAACATAAAAAAGACTTAATTAAAGGAATGCACACAACCACCATGTGCAAATATCTTTACTTTTTACTTCTATGAAATTTTTTATGCCCGACATCTCAACTTCCTTCTTTTCATCCTCCCCTTTTGCCCATTTGAAATCCCCTAGCAAGGTTTTGTGTTCCTACTTGTAACAAGTGATGCAGGACTTTCTGAGAGAGTGTAACATTTTGAAATAAATTTCTCAAGCTTTTTACTGGATGATATTTATAGACTGAATGTTGACACTACAGTATCAGCAATGTTATTGTTTTACTCTTGCTTGACACTTGGATGCCCAAAGTACAGCAATCAACTAACTTTTCTTTGTTGCATTTAACATATTGCTCTGTCTTTCCCATTTATATTTTTGTTGCTTTTGAAAATCAACACACAACTAGTTCAAAATATTACCTAATTCCTCAATATTTCTCTGTCATGTAATTTTTGTATGCTTATTGCTCTTTATGGTCCTATTTTAGGAACCTGTACCTTTTTGTTTTCCTTGTGCATTATCAAACTCCCAGAATTTTCAGAACATATGTTGTCCTTCCAGGTAAATCAGTTAGCTTCCACAGTTAGTACAGTATTACAAATGTGGTGATGGTCATGAAACAGATAAGAATATCGAGATTTGGAAGATCAAAAAGTTGATCAAGGCACTGGAAGCTGCTCGCGGCAATGGGACAAGCATGATTTCTCTTATCATGCCCCCACGTGATCAAATATCAAGGGTTACTAAGATGCTAGGAGATGAGTTTGGCACAGCTTCTAACATTAAAAGCAGGGTGAATCGTCAATCTGTTTTGGGAGCAATCACATCTGCACAGCAAAGATTGAAGTTATATAACAAGGTTCCCCCCAATGGACTTGTGCTGTACACTGGTACTATCGTGACTGAAGATGGGAAGGAGAAGAAGGTGACTATTGACTTTGAGCCTTTTAGGCCTATAAATGCTTCTCTTTACCTATGTGACAACAAGTTTCATACAGAAGCATTGAATGAACTTTTAGAATCTGATGACAAGTTTGGTTTTATTGTTATGGATGGAAATGGTACACTCTTTGGCACGTTAAGTGGCAGCCACTGTGGAGGTAATTTATAAATTTACTGTTGACCTCCCAAAGAAACATGGAAGAGGTGGGCAATCAGCACTACGGTTTGCTCGTCTCCGGATGGAGAAGCGTCACAACTATGTGAGGAAGACAGCGGAGCTTGCCACCCAATTTTTTATCAACCCTGCCACTAGCCAGCCAAATGTTGCTGGATTAATACTGGCTGGCTCAGCTGATTTCAAGACAGAGCTGAGTCAATCTGACATGTTTGATCCTCGTCTTCAGGCAAAAATACTTAATGTAGTGGATGTTTCTTATGGAGGGAGAGAATGCTCTAATCAGGCAATTGAGTTGTCCCTCGAGATCTTATCCAATGTGAAGTCTATTCAGAGAAGCGCTTGATAGGTAAATACTTTGAGGAGATCAGCCAGGACACTGGAAAGTATGTCTTTGGCGTGGAAGATACACTGAAAGCTTTAGAGATGGGTGCTGTTGAAATACTGATTGTGTGGGAGAATCTGGACATGAATAGGTATGTTCTTAAAAACAGCAATACAGGTGAGATCGTCATAAAACACTTGACCAAAGAACAAGAGGCTGATCAAAACACGTTCAGGGATTCAGCTACCTCTGCTGAATTAGAGGTTCAGGAAAAGATGTCACTGCTAGAGTGGTTTGCCAATGAATACAAGCGTTTTGGTTGTACACTCGAGTTTGTCACCAACAAATCACAAGAGGGATCCCAGTTCTGCAGAGGATTTGGTGGGATTGGTGGAATCCTCCGCTACCAGCTGGACATGCGATCATTTGACGGTATCTGACAGAGAAACAGAAGATTCTGAATAAGCAATCAATCACCTGTTCCCCCATGCTGGTGCAGAAGGATAGGGTCAAATGCCTGCACTGGTGTGCAAGATGGGGACCTCTTGCTGCTGCTGCTGCTATGTTGATATCCAAAAAGCTTTCATGGAGATCTAATCAAGGTCTTTGCTTTTGAACTCTTTCTCTCTCTCTGAAAATAGCATCTCATATTATAGTAATATCTTTGATATCGAATTTCTCCTGCTGTTGTTGAAGCCTGATGCAACCTGGGATCTCAGCTTTTATGCATCTATGTTATATACGGCATAATGTTTTGAAAATTTATCAATAGTTTCCATGTCAACAGGTTACAAAGCCTTTCAAGATTTTTGTAATGTTTGACGTATTTTGTTTGGGTTAGCTAAAACCTGCCGATTTTGCGCGTTTCTTTGGTTGATTTCTGAAATTCACTTTTCTCAAACAATTCTCAAATGAAATTTA
>JAEQBH010000122.1:0-90000 GCA_016808115.1 Tetrastigma voinierianum
GTTTTAAAGATTCTTGTGGTTCTCTTTCCAACCGTTTGTAAGTTATTTATTAAGAATACTTTAGTGTAAAAAATGCTTTGAGCAAAATCATTTTCAATTATAAAATTAGTTCGGACCCAATTATTCTTTTTTATGCATTTCCTAATCTTTTTTCTGCTATACAGGTCAAATTCATGGGTTTGAGATTACTCTATTTGTTGGTTTGTTATCTATTCCTCTATCAAAATGAGGTTGAAGGATTAGAGATTATCGAAAAGAAGAAGATTTAGAAATGGAGGAACAACTTAGAAAATTTAAGTATACCAACTATGAAGACTATTAAGGTAAAATAAAACTATAAGTAAAGTATGTTTGGATTAACTTTTTTGAATGTAAAAATATTGATAATAAGGAAAATATAAGAAACGTTTTGTTATGTTTTTATTAAAAAACACAAGTCTGAAAAATAATAAATTCAAAATAACAGTTTGAGATAAGCGCGTGAAAATAGTATTTTTTGTGTTTTTAAAACGATTAAAAATAATTTTTGAAGCAAGAAATTAAACATTTCCTAAATATTGCTAAGAATTCTAAACAAAATAAGCAAGAATTTAATAAAATTATTTTATTCATATAGACAATATATATATATATATATATATATATATATATATATATATATATATATATATATATATATATATATATATATATATATATATATATATATATATAATTATGTGAACTTCACCATCAACCAGCATTTGATCATCATTTATTGAAAAATCATAATTTTCACCCTGAGGTATGTTTTAAGATTTGACTTCATCATAAATCATGATTAAATGTTATTGAGATAATTTTGATGTAGATAGAGGTCAACATTGAATTACATAGACTGAACTCAAAGAAAGAAATGCCAAAAATCTTATTACACACCAGCAAAAATGGGGTTGGAAGGGGTAGGATGTTCGATTGGAACGGTTCCTATAAGAAGAACTATTAGAGATAATCTCGTTAGAGCCAAATTGCGTTTACAGATGTATGCTCCCAAAATCAATCCTCTTACTGACAGCCAATCTGGGTATATGTAAGTTATAATTTTATAATAATAACAAAATAGGGAAATGTTAAGTCTATTTTTTCATTATAAATTTTTACTATATTATTTTGTGATAAGGTTGATTTGTGTTGAAAATAAAAGGAATGATGAAAGTAGAAAATATAAGAATAAGAAATTTAATTATACCTTATATTGTATTGTTCAATATGCAGTAGCTCAAACTTTAAAATACATCGATTATGATGGAATTGGAGTTGTTCTTAGCGCATGGAATCTTCATGTTAAAGTCCCTCACTAAACTTCAGGTCAAATAAAAATTAAGAATAGTGCTGAAAGCATGGAAGCCGATTGAAGGTAATTGAACCAAAGATTTTGCATATATATATACACACACATACACGCATGGGTTGAGCTGAGCTGATCGAAAGTTATCCTAAATAAAAATGGATTAAATTAGCCTAGTCCGTTTTGATCATGATCTGAATGAACTAACCCGAAATGGGTTGTGTTTTTGTATGTTCCTTTTTTAAGGATGATTTTCTTCTTTGTGAATTTTCTTTCTAGATGGTTTTTTTTTTTTTTTGTTATGTTGCCATTTTCCACGGAATAATTTGGACCAATGTTTTGAAAAACAAGATCGGTCGGCCGATTGGGACCGTCGTCGGCCTTAACTGTCCGGGTTGATACAAAAAACCGGTTGTGAATGAGCCAGGATCGATAAAATTTAAGGCCCAGCGATTGAATCGATGGTGATGGTTCTCGGCCGAACCATACGGTTCTCTCGCGATTACATTTTTGTTTTGGCGAGTTAAACCCGGCGTCGTTTTGATCTTTTCGTCGAAATGGCGTCGTTCTTTTAGGAGTTAAAGGCATGGCCCAAAGAAAAATTGTCAAATGCTACGTAGCGTGGTCGAACATAGGAGGGAGAAGTTCTGAGGAACCGCTCTACATCATTATAATCGTATAAATTATTTTAGATGTTAACAAATTCTCCATATTACTACAAATTAAGTATATATTTATATAAATAAGTTTTCATTTTAATATGTTTTCATATTTAAACATTATACATATTTCAAAATAAATTTTAAAATACTTTATTTATATAAAAGTAATAAATAATATCTTAAAAATTATTAATTATATATTTTAAATTTTAAGTAAAATATAAATAATATATTTATTAAATGTACATTGTAAGTAGTTAAATGAGTAAACTAGTGAGTAGGTAATTTTTCGATTGTCGGCTGGATTCGATTTTAAAACGTTGATGTAGTTCGCGGTACGCTAACTTGGAGTTGAATTGGTTATGGAGAGAGAATTCTGTGGGCTATTATGTTGGATTGGACGATTAGAACTTTGCTAATGGAACAGACATTGGGCTTTTCTTATTGGATTGGACTTTGCTGCTGGACTGAGGACTGGGCTTTCTTTTTATCGACTGGACTTTCTTTCTTTGTATTGTTGCGGAGTTGGATTGAGAGTCAATTTCATACTGCCAATCATATACTTCCTCAAAATTTTTTTAACCATATCTGAATTTTCATTTCCATAATAAATGATAAAGATTTTGTGCATAACCAGCCAATTTGTAGAATCTGTTTTGGATTAGGTTATAAAAGTTAGGATTATATGAAAATGAGTTTCTTGTCACCCCCAATTCGGTCAGGCGAATGGTACGATCCGGTCGGTTTCGGCGTGGTATATCTTTGGAACTCTTTATCTTGTTTTTTTTTTTTTCTGAGTTGAACTTGTACTGTGGGTATACAAACAATTTAATAATAACAAAAATCGTTCTGTCACATAAAGAACTCTGCGATGTGGTGTCAGTGAAAATCATCGTGTATTATCTTGAGTCTCATTTATATATAAAAAAGCGTAACTACGTTTACAAATTAGGCATAGAGACATACATGTAGTGAGCCTCTTAGTGTCTTTGACTGAAGCATGTGCTTATTACGAAATATACCTAGGGTTTTTCGGATGATATTTCGGGTATAATAAAAGTAAAAGTATATTTTTCCGGAATAAAGAATGCTAAAAATAGAATAGCAAAGACCCAAAATGAATATTAGAGACAAGGGTAAAGTGGTCATTTACCTTGAGAGACCAAAAAGAGCGTAAAAGCAATAAAGAACTTTATGCAATTATGGAAATTGAGAAAAGATGGAATATAAATTAGAAAGAATGGAAAGGCCTAATTGCAAAAATGAGAAAAATGTTTAAAAATGCAAAGGCCAAACATGGCCTTAACAAAACAATTAGATAAGAGCAATTGGTCTCTCATTTTTGAGAGACCAAAACGTGGAGAAGAGGAAAAGAGAGAAGAAGAGGAAGAGGAAGAGAAAGAAAGAAGAGAGAAGAAGCGAGAGAAAGAAGAAAAGAAAGAAGGCAGGTATGAAACTATGACTATTAACATAAGACTACACATGTTTTGGGTTGTAATGGAACAACCTTGGATATAAGGATTTCTTGAATTGATCTTTCTGGGTTTCATCTAACCACCAAATTATGGAAAATAAGGTTGGTAAAACGCCCAAATAGTCTGAAGAATATGGAGTCTCCCTTTGAGAGGTTGGATTCATGGTTAAATTGCAAGTAATTGAGTTAGGGTTTAGAACAAACCTAACAAATCTTTGTGTTTGGTTTGTGTATGGGTTATGACCCATTTTAGAGTTATTTTGGGAGAAATTCATGATAGGTTTTTGAAGTAAGATAAATATTGAAAGAAGATTTGAGTATAATAGAGATTACAAGATGAATATGGAGTGGTTTTGATGAGTATATTGATTATTGAGTTGATTTGAATAGAAAAATATGGAAAAATGGGAGAAAAACCACCTTTCTGGACAATTTTTGAAGGGTGGTACCGGTACCGGTACCAAGCAGTGAATAGGTACCACTTTGGTTACATCCAAGCGAGTAGCCAGTGCAGTGCAGGTACCCATGCTCTATTTTGGACCAGTGTTCGTATTTTGGCCATAACTTGCTCATTTAACATCGATTTGGAGTTATTCAAGTGGCTAATTAAACTAGACTTGAGGAGAACAAAACACCTCAACTAGAGCACCTTCAAATTCTGACTCTGTGGTCCAAAAAAGTCACTCAAAGTGGGGTACATGTTAAATGATTTTGGTTGGAGTTTTGAACATAGAGTAGTCCCGGTTGTTTAGGACATAACTTGAGTTTCGATTACTCGAGTTTGGGTAGGTCTAGTTGGAGAAAAACCCTTAGCACCTTAGATTCAAAAGGAGTACAAAGAACCGATGACAAATATGAAGTTAAGACGAAAATGACAAAAAAGACCGGTGGCTGCTGCTGCTTCTTTGCGGAATGTGCAGTAATGATTTTCTTCCTGACTACAGCAACTTGCATAACTCTTTCGTTAGGACTCCATTATGGGTATTCTTGGACTCTATGGAAAGCTAATTGAGTCTAGAATCTAACCATATGCCATTTAATGACATTAGGTGCCCACATCTTTTCTGAAAATTTAATTGTTGTACCAAATGTACTAATCGCTTGGTTGAAGTTAATTGGAATACATGGTAAGAAAGGATGTAGATATGAACAAGAAATTGCAATATAAGTAGATTTGATATGTAAAGGAGCATAGATAAGAAAAGTACCTCTGGGTATCAAAGGGAAGAGTCTTTGTTTTTGTACTCTACGGATAGGACAGTCCCCGATAAAGAGTACATGAAGATATAAGCTAACAAGATATAAGATGTACAAGTAGATGACATGATATGAAATATGAAAGCAGGCTGAAAATGAACATGAACGCGAAGGCGATATATCATGAACACGGAATGTGATTAAGATATGAGTTACGAAAGGCGTATGATAGTATATTTACTAGGACCGAAGAATGAATGAGTGGGCGTTACATTCGGTGCTTGGCACTCACGCTAGTCTTCGACACTTACATTGCGCATTGGGCGGGGAGCGTTCGATTATATGCTTCGACACTCCTGCTAGTGTTACGGCGCCCACATTACGTGGCGGGCCACGTTCGATCGGTGCTGGCACTCACCGCTGGTGTTACGACACTTACATTGCGATGGGCGAAGCACGTATTCGTTTAATCTTGTACCATACCTTCGGGTTCTTGGGTGTCTTATGTCCACCTCATTCATGGTTCAGTTAGGTACTTGACTATGAATGTAGAAAGATACTGGAATAAGACCCGATTATGTAGCATACTTACATGCCGTCTTGTAATATAAGTATCAGATCCGAAATATAAGAATAAGTCCCGCAATACCAGTATAAGTTCCGTAATATAAGTATAATCTCTGTATTACCTACGGGTACCTTTGTATCTGTTCTGTAGTACCTACGGGTACTTTTGTACAAGTAAAATCTCTGTAGTACCTACGGGTACTTCTGTATCGATAATATATGTATAAGCTCTGTAAGATAAGTATAAGATTTTGATATACAAGTATAAGATCGAGAAATACAAGTATAAGATCTGAAATCTACAAAGAATAAGATCAAATCTGAGAATAAACAAAGTAATACAAGTATAAGTTCCGTAAGACAAGTCTAATATCTGTAGTACCTAAGGGTACCTCTGTACACATAGATGCTTTATAACTCCTACAGGAGATTTGATAAGTATATGTCTCTGATAAGGACAAATACCTGTATAAGTATATGAATATGATATAAGTACCAATATGTGTCCTTCAGGAGATATGAACCAGTATGAACCTACGGGTACCTTCGCATAAGAATATGTTTTGATTTGTATAATAAAGCCATGGAACATAAACCATGTAAATTTGGAATAATGAACAACAAGTGAGAAAGGAATTAAACTCCGCTATGATTTGTATATCTGGTATCTGTATAGGTTCTATACTCCTACGGGAGATGTAAATTAATTAAAAAGTCATAAAATTATAGTAAACGAAATTATGTAAATGACATGAATAGGAACACGACTTGAAAATCCGAGAAAGTCATGATACATGCAAAAGAAATGAATCGGATGCCTTGACATGAATATGTATAAGTCTGTATATGATTATGATATAAACTGATAAATCTGTTTGTTTTTTGCTGTGTTCTGAATGTGTATGAACCCGGTATATGTATATGTTGTGAACTGTACCTACTATGGACTAATGTCCGTTTATGATATATATCTGTATAAGTCTGATTTGACCCTATATGTATTTGATATGACTCTGATATGTTCCGAATGGCCATTGTATTTGTATAAGTTTGCTCTGAATATGATCTGACATGTCTTACATGTAAAGGATATGAATTACAACCTGTAAAAGACATAACACATGAAAGTAATACGAACATGATAATGATTTGGAATCTGAAAGGGATGAAACCTACATGTGTAATATGATATAAGTTAGAAGTCACATAAGAATAGGTTTCGTTATATGCATAAGGAAGAGTAAATGTAAAAAGATTGTGACGACGATTATTGTGTGGTGGAGTCCCTGTTTTATATATTTCCCACTAAGCGTAAAGCTTAGCACGGGTGTTCAATCCGTGTAGGTAATGAAGAGAAGGCAAGAGGACATAACATTCCACACCAGCAGTATAGGTCATCTTAAAGATAGGTGCTCACCAGCACTGTTTCCGCGATCTCTAATGTTTGTATTAGACATGTACATGTATAAGTATTTGTATAAGTAAATGGGACTTAGTATATGTGTATAGATTTTGATGGACACCACTCCGATGGTAGTTCTTTTGTATATATAAATGTTTTTCTATTATTCTGATGGTGTTTGCCATACCGAGTCTGAGTTGTTCACGAAAGAGCAATTAAGAGTCGATTATATAGTCTCGAGCCACTGAGCAGGTTCGGATCCGTGTCAGATTCGGTTCGAGTCGGGGTGTGACCTGACCCCGATATGTGGAAGCTTTGGACGTACTTCTCTTGTACCACACGGATTAAAACCCATGCTAAGCTTTACGCTTAGTGGGAAGCATGCATGACTTATACGAAACACATGCACTTATCTTGAATCATAATAAACATATAACGATACTTGGATCGATCTTCATGAATTCCTTATAGCAGTTACATATATAATTATCCTTGTAACAAACTTATACTTCTTCAGATCTCTCGTCTACGATACTAAGCTTGTACTTAGAGCAACTTAGACTTACTCAGATCTTACACTTATGGCAGACTTATTCTTATTCCGATCTTCCGTAGGACACCTATTGTAACACCCCAAAATATACCATAGCAGTTTTCGGACATGTTTAGGGTTTAATAAAAGTTAAATATAGATTTCGGAAATAAACGAGAAGCAGGAAATTGTAGAACATAAGGACAAAATTGTAATTTGTCAAAAGGAGCTTAAAAGTCATAAGTTGATAAGATGAGAGGCCAAAGTGGAAATAACATAAAGTATAGTGCAGATCAATAGAAGAGGAGGACTAAGTGCAATTAGAGAGACCGCCCAAAAAATGGGTTTTAGGAGACGAAACATGGCCTTAAGTCAAAAATTTGGATAAGAGCAAATTTGGTCTCAATTTTTGAGGGACCAAAAACCGTAGAGAGAGAAGAGAAGGGGAGAAGAAGAAGAAGAGGAAGAGGAAGAGAAGAAAGAAGAAGAGAAGGAGAGGGAAAGCAGGTATGGAGCTATGAATTTTGTATGGAATTCCAAAGTTTTGTATGAATTTCCATGCAATTGGATGAATTAGTAACGCCCCAAACCTAGGGTTTAAGTTTCATCCTAACCAAAGATTTCTTGAAAGTAGGGTTGGTAAAACCCTAAATGATACAAGATGAGTATGAAATCCTCCCTTTGAGGTTGGATTCATGGTTAATTACAAGTAATTGAGCTAGGGTTTAGAACAAACCCTATCTAATCTTTAAGTTTGGACCATGTATGAGTTATGACCCATATTAGAGTGGTTTGGGAGTAATTCATGAAGGTTTTGAAGAAAGACAAGTATTGAAGATGATTTGAGTAGAAAGAAATTCTGAGATGAATATGGAGTGGTTTGATGTGTATATAAAGTATGATTGATTTGGGTAGTAACATATGGAAAAATGGGAGAAAAACCACATTTCTAGACAATTTGAAGGGTGGTACCGGTGCAGACAGTGAGTAGGTACCACTTTGAACCACATCAGCGATGCAGGGTACCCATTGCTCTATTTTGACCAGTGTTCGTATTTTGGCCATAACTTGCTCATTTCTTATTCGATATGAGTGATTAAAGTTGCTGGTTAAACTAGACTTCAAGGAGAACCAAACATCCTGAAATAGGTACCCTCGAATTCTGACTCTATGTGGCCAAAAATTCACTCAAAGAGGGGCTATGTGCAAGCAAAATTTATGCTTCAGTTTTGATCATAGAATAATTCGGGTTGTTTAGGACATAACTCGAGTTTTGGTGCTCCGATTTGGGTGATTCCAGTTGGAGAAGAACCCTTAGCACCTTAACTTCAAATGAATACAAAGAACCAGTGTCAGGTATGGAGTTGAGACCCCAGAAAAATGAGTATTACAAACTGTCCCTAGTGTAATATCGGTAAATTGACTAGTTTGGCATGAAAATGCCATAACTTTAGTTTGGCATGAAAATCTGTAACTTTAGTTGGATGATCGATTGGGATGATTCAATTTCGTGAAATAACGATTATTAGAGGACAGAATACATAGATGATGTGTGAATACATATGCATCCATCTTTGTCTGAAGTATATGAAATGCCATATGTAATAATGCCGGGAAAAATATAGGAAATGCAATATGTATAAATTTGTGTTCATGAAACATGAATATGATATGAATGTAGAAAGCAATAAAAACATGAACATGAACATGAAAAGCAATATGAGCATGAACCGCAGGCGTGATAAGGATAGGTTATGAGTTCTGAAAGAGATATATGATAGTATGGCTACCTAGGAGCGAAAATTGAATGAGTGGACGTTAAGTCGGTGCCAGCTCTGAGTGCTCGACACTCACCTGATGCATTAGGCGAGCCGCGTTACATTTAGTACTTTGGTACTCCTAATTAGTGCTACGGCCTCCTGCGATGCCCGGTACTCTGATTAGTGCTCTAACCTCCTGGTTGATTCTTGAACACTCTTTGCTTTGTCTTCTGGCACCTCGGTACTATATTGTACGCCGGGTACTTATTGTCTTCGCGTCCTACTCATCTCTTATGTTTGAATTACGGTAGTCAAATAGTTATATGATAAGACTCACAGATAAAATAAAGAGTAAGAATGAATATGGTAAAGATCTGAATGTACTACAGTACCTTTGTATCTGATACGCCCAGGTACCTATGAGTACTTTTGTACAAGTAAAATCTCTGTAGTACCTATGGGTACTTCCATATCGGTAAAATAAGTATAAGTTCTGTAATATAAGTAAAAGTCCAGTAGTACCTACGGGTACCTCCGCATGAGTATAAGTTAGTAGTACCTACGGGTACTATTAAATAAATATAAGTTTGATACAAGCACAAGTATGTGTCTTTTGGGAGAGTTGAACAAGTAGTACTTACGGGTACTTCCGTATAAAAATAAGTTCCGAAATACTAGTATGAGTTTCTTAATACAAGTATAAGATCCAAATTACAAGAATAAGCCTTGTAACTCCTACGGGAGATCTGAACAAGCATAAAGTTGCTATAAGTACAAGTCTGAGTCCTACGGAAAAATCCGAATAAGCATACGTCTGTTATAAGCATAAGAAATTGTATAAGTCTAAAGATGATTTTGATATAAACCGACAACTCTGTTTGTTTTGGGATATGTTCTGAATCTATATGAACCTGGTATATGTATTTGATGTGATTTGTACCTACGGACTGATAATAAAGTGCTCTGCATAAATCTGATCGACCTTGTATGTGATATGATTGATCTGTTCCGACTTGCTCCGTACCTATAGGTACCTTCGCACAGAATAAGATCCGAAATACAAGGAATCGATTCTGTCAACACAAGTATAAGATCAAGTAAGAGCAAAGAATAAGTTACGTAACACAAGTATAAGATCAAAATCTGAGAATAAGTTACTGTAGCACTTAAGTTTAAGATCCATTAAGACAAGTATATGTTAAAGCTAATAATACAAGTATAAGATCCGAGAAATACAGAATAAGATTGAAATACAAGAATAAGCTCTATAACACAAGTATAAGATTCGTAAGCAAGTATATGCTCTATAAGACAAGTATAAGATAAAATACATGTATAAGTTACATAATACAAGTATAAGATCTGAATCTGAAATAAGTTCGATAATACAAGTATAAGTCCCAGTAAGACGGGATAATAGCCGTGGTACACAAGTATAAGATAAGAGTACCGATTATAAGTTTTTGTAGTACTTACGAATTACTTCCATTATAGAATAAGTTAGCAATCACAGGTATCACGTTAAGTAATATCTACGTAGTACCTATAGGTACCTCGAGCAGTGTAATCTCAGTAGTATAAGTATAAGCCCTATGGTATAAGTATAAACCTTGTAGTACCTAAGGGTACCTGCAGCTATAAGCATAGCTCACGCTAACCCCTACGGGAGATAGTATAAGAGTGATAGTGATATGAGTATGTGGATAAGTACCTCCGTCTAAGTATATGTATAAGTTCAGTACCGGATACAAGATATCTAAATAAGCATAAGTTTGTTACAAGGATAATTATGCATGTAAATGTGTTATATAAATTCATGAAATTTTGATATATGTTTCTGTTATATGTTTATTATGATTCAGTATAAATGCATATTGTATCGACCTTAGTTATAAGATATGTTTACTAAGGCGTAAAGCTTAACACGGGTTTAATTCGTGTGATACAGAGAAGACGTCAGAAAACTTCCGCTATCTTGTTGGGCGGCGCCTTTAGTAAGGGTTCACTACATGTAGGTTCAGTGCTCACGGTTGTAAATGTAAAGTACGGTTTTGTATTTATGCGTAGGGACTCGGTATATGTGTATAGATTTTGATGGACACCACTCTACGGTGGTAGTTCTTTTGATATATATGATATTTTGATTACGGTATAAGAAAAAAAAAAATCGAATTAAAGAGTCGAGTATATAGTCACCGCGCCACAGACCCGGTTCGGATCTGCCGGTCGAGATTCGAGCTAGAGATCGGGGTGTGACATCTGTGTCACTATCTCAGAAATTAGGACACATACTTATATGGGATTTCCTCGTATGCGGTGCGGAAGCATGCCTTATGCTTATACGGTGGTACTTATCCACGTACTAATACTTATCTTAAGCTTATACTTGTTAGATCTCCTTAAGGTTACAAAGCATACTTATACGGGGTACTTATGCATGTCTTTGGTACTTATGTACATCTCGGATCTCAGTAGGAGTTCTGGAACTTATGCTTATCTGAGTACCATAGGTACTACAAAGTTTATACGTATACCGTAGGGCTTATACTTATACTACTGAGTTTACACTTGTTCGGAGATACTAGTAGGTATTATAGAAATTATATTTGTATTACGGAACTTATAATGGTATTGCAGAACTTATTCTTATACGGAAGTACCCGTAAGTACTACTTGTTCAACTCTCCCAAAAGACACATACTTGTACTTGTATCAGACGTATACGTATGCAGATCTCCCAAAGAACATACATATTGGACTTATTCTTATACTTGTCTCGGACTTATAATTATTCAGATCTCCCAAAGGACATCTACTTTAACTTATGTCAGACTAATACTTATCCAGATCTCTCGTAGGAATTACAGTAAAGGTACCCGTAGGTACTACTTATACTTGTACTTCGTATCTTGTACTTGTACTACGAAGCATATCCTTGTCTTACGGATATTGTACTTGTATTACGGAGCTTATTCTTGTAGTTCGGATCTTATACTTGTATTACGGAGCTTATTCTTGTATTTCGGATCTTATACTTGTATTACGGAGGATATACTTGTCTTATGGAACTTATACTTATGATACAGAGCTTATTCTTTTATTTTGGATCTTATACTTGTATTATGGAACCTATTCTTGTCTTTCGGATCTTATACTTGTATTACAGAACTTATACTTATTCTACTGATACGGAAGTACCCGTAGGTACTACAGAGATTTTACTTGTACAAAAGTACCCGTAGGTACTATAGAAACCGAGGATCCTGAGGTACAGTAGGTACATTCATATCTTTATGAAGTATTCATTTCTTTACTCTTAATCTTATTGAGTCTTGTCATACTAGTTGTTGGATTGCCTATACTGATGTCTGAATGGTAGGACATAGCACAACAGTACCCAGAAGGTCTGATGCGATCTTGAGGTCTTAGTAATCTGAAAAGTCTTGGAACGCGACAAAGTGTCGTCGCACTATTCGGAAATGCAGAAACTAATGTTCGAAGCACGGTCGAGAGTGCGATCGCACTGTCCGAGAGAAATACCGAAGTACTGGCCAGAAGTATCCAGTACTAATGTCTTGAAGCACGGTCGAAGAGATGCCGTTGCACTAATCAAAAATACCCGAAAGTACTATACGTGCCTACCGCATGCTGGAGGTGCCATGTCATTCAATAAGCGGTGGCGGAGTCCTATAATTATATGAGTTCGGTAACTTACTGTCTTATAATAGGGGCATTCTTAGCCACATTATGTGTTCATGTCATATTTCCTTCCATATTCAGGTTCATGTTTCATGCCTATTCCATATGGCAGTTCATATACTTGTACGGTATGACCCCTATGTATTCACACCTCATTCATTTATTCTTGTTCCTTTATGAATCTACTTAACTTAGAAATTGGAATCATTCCAATTGAATCATCCAAACTAAAGTTATGACATTTTCATGCCAAACTAGTCAGTTTACCGATATTACACTAGGGACAGTTTGTAATACTCATTTTTCAGGGGTCTTACTTCATATTTGATACTGGTTCTTTATACTCCCTTGAAGCTAAGGTGCTAAGGGTTCTTCTCAAGCGGAATCACCCGAATCAGGCTGGCACTTCGAGTTATGTGTAGCAGTGGGACTACTCTATGATCAAAATTGAAGCAGAAATTTGCATGAACATAGCCCCTCTTTGAGTGAATTTTGGGCCACATAGAGTCGAGAATGAAGGTAGCTATTTGGTGTTTTTTATTATCGCGAGTACAGTTTAATAAAAACTTGAATCGACCGAGTCGGATAATAAATGACCAACTGATGGCCAAACTACGAACACTGGTCAAAATGGGGCATTGGAGTGCAGAGTGGAGTCACTGAGTGTCAGTGTGAACACTTATGAATGCAGAGTGCCACTGTTCGGTACCAGTACCACCCCTCAAAAATTTCCAAAAAAGGTGGGTTTCCCGTTTTCCATATTTACTACCAAATCAACTCAATACTCTATATATACATCAAAACCACTCCAAATTCATCTTGTAACCTCTATTCTACTCGAATCATCTTTCATTACATATCTTTCTTCAAAACCTTTCATGAATTACTCCCAAAAAAATTCTAATATGGGTCATAACCCATACACAAACCAAACACAAGGATTAGTTAGGGTTTTTTCTAACCCAAACTCCATTATTTTACAATTAAACCATGAATCCAACCTTAAAGGGAGGATTCCATACTCATCTTGTACCATTTAGGGTTTTACCACCCCAATTTTCAAGAAATCCAGGGTTAGGATGAAATCCTAACAAAACCCTAGAAAGATCAAATGCCAAACAAGAAATCTTTATCTCCAAGGTTGCTCCATACAACTCAAAACATGTATCCATACTAAAAATCATAGTTCCATACCTGAAATCTCCCCTTCTCTTCTCTTCTCTTCTTCTTCTTCTTCTCTCTTTTCCTTTTCTCTTCTTCTCTACGTTTGAGCTCTCCCCCTTCTATTTTTGTAGACCAAAAGATATTTTAGCCTTAATAATAAGGCCATGTTTGGCCTTATGCCAATTTGCCTTCTTTTCCAATTTTTTTTGAGTTAAGGCCATGTTTGGCCTTTGCATTTTTAAACTCTTTTTCTCATTTTTGCATTTAAGTCCTTCCATTCATTTCAATTTCTATTTCATCTTTTCTCAAATTCCATAAAATTGCACTCCTCTTATTGTTTTATGCTTTGTAATCTCAAGTGGTAAATGACCACTTTACCACTTATTTATAATATTCATTGGTCTCGTTTTATTTCGAAAATTCCTATTTAACTTATAATATACCCTAAACAAGTCCACTTGCTAGGGTATATTTTGAATATACATTTACATTGTTAGATGGTGATTTTATTTCTTGAGATGCATGTTTTTCTGAAATTTTTTTTAATTATATAGATCTCGAGATAAAATACCATCCTATGATTGTAAATTATAACAGACCCCCTTATTTTTAGGCCTGCGTGAAATGATTGAGGCTAAGGTTGATAGCTGATTCACCCCCAATCAACAGTTATAAGGTGCTTGATAAAGACACCTAATCAGCTCCTGATAACTGATTAAGGGTAAAAGCTTCTAATTGGAAAAAGTTACAAAGCTCTTGATTGGAAAAAGTTACAAATCATAACTTTTCAGAAAAGCTCCTAAAATATCTTACATTTTTCACTCAAATCATTCTTTCTTTATTTTACCTTCTTTTTTTAAAAATTGGATTTATATCTTTTGTTTTTTTTTGAAATAAAATTGGTTATATCCCACAACAAACTGGTTGCCATGGAAAAAGATCCATGGGAAAATTAATTTCACAATTTTTTATAATTAGTATTGGAATAATGTTTTTATTCTTAACAATAAAAAATATAAAAATATTGTTTTGATGAATAAAATAATTATTTTTATATTTTCTACTGACTAATTAAAAAAGATATTTTTTAGACTATTTTTTAATTTTATTTATTTATTTTATTTATGTCAAAAACGATTATCTAAGCATAGAAAATGATGGTATTAAAAAATTAAGGCAATGAATGTCTAAATTATGTTTTTAAAATATATATAAATATTTTAAAAATTTTAAATTCTCAAACAAACTTTTATTTTTATAAACTATTTATGTTACCTAATTATTTTATAATTTTGAGATAATATTTTTATTCAATAATTTTATCTTTAAGTTTATCTTTGAAATTTAATCCATAAATATTTTAAATAATTTTTTTTTAATTTATTTGTAATAATTATAAAGATTCAAAATTTATTTTTTAATTTGATATTAATTTTTAATTTTAGTTATTTAATATCATAAATCATAACTCTACTTCAAAATGAATTTTTTTATGACATGATTATAAATATATTAACTTATAGAAATAAAAAAGAAATGAAAATAAATAAAAAGAAAATGAAAAACTTAAATATTACAATTAATTTTATCATAAATTATACATTTAACAAATCGTGTAATAGCATGATTTATTAGTCATAACATTATAATAAAATAATAATAATAATAGTGCTTTGGTATGATGAAAATACAAGGGACTAAAATCTAACAAAAGGTTAACAAAGTCTAGGGTTATAGATAGAAAAGAAATATTCTTTTGACGTATATAGGGTAGTGTGGTCTTACTTCTTAACTTGTTTTCTTGACAATATCTACCTCTCACTCAAACTCACTCCAAATTAAAACAATAATCCCCTTATCGGGAACTAGTTATCAGTTATATGTATTCATTGTTTTATATCTCTTTATCATGTTTATATATGTAGAATTTACCTTTAATCAATTACCCGCTATAAGCTATTTTACAAGTAGTATGTTATGATTAGGTATCACCTATCAATTACCAACCAGACAACATGACCAAGCAATTTATAACCATATATAAAATATATTCTTTTAAAATAAAATTTTATAGGATATATGAGATTTTTTTTTCTAAAATTTCCATACTTAATATGTTAATTTTCTTTTTTCTTTTTTAACCATATGAATTTAGAACATTTACATAATAAAATGATAAAATTTTGTACCTGTAATTGTAGAATTATTTTTAATTGGAAAATTTGAAGCTTAGATTTATAACCATATATAAAATAGTATTCTTTAATAAATATTATTGGATATATGAGGTATTTTTCTATAATATATATACACATAGTGACATGAAGAAGATAAATGGATAAACATCTTTCAAATCTGAGTGGTTTTTCGTTCACTTCAGAACTCTGTACAGAGGAAAAAGAGTAAGGATCTTCTTTTTATTCTCTTCGTGATCTAGATCTTTTGTTTTTCATAGTTTGTTTTATTTATTTATTTAGATAAGTACGATTCTATTTAGAACTATGTTTTCTTCATTGTCGCAGGTAAAGTAAGAGATTTGTTAATATGAATTGAACTTATTTTTCAACATAAAAACAGAATTTGAAAATTGAGTTAACATTGTATGAATACCAACTCATCCTTTTCAAGAATAATTTAGTGTAAAAAATGATTTACCAAATCATTTTCAATTCTATAAAGTAGTACCAAACCAAATATTTGTTTTTATGAATTTTTTTCTGATATGTGGTCAAATTCATGGGTTTGAGGATTGTTCTATTGTATTTGTTGGTTTTGTTATCTATTCCTCTATCAAAATGAGGTTGAAGGATATAGGAAATTGTAAAGAAGAAGATTTAGAAATGAGAGGAACAGCAGCGTTTGAATAAGCCAGCCATAGAACTAATAAGAGTAAATAAAACTACCAATGAGGTATGTTGCCCTTTTTTTAAAACTGTTTTCTGGCCATAAAAATAAATTGAAGAACATGTTTGGTTCTTAGTATTTTTTGTTCTCTTTTTTTCAAAGAGTACATAAAAACACTAAATTCAAGAACAATTTTTAAATAACATCAAAATAGTGTTTTCTGTTTTTCAAAACATGCTTTAAGCACTACAAAATTCTAAACAAAATAAGCAAAAATTTAATAAAATTATTTTATTCCATGTAGACAAAATATGGAGATATATATGATTGCGTGGACTTCTACAAGCAACCAGCATTTGATCATCCTTTATTGAAAAATCATAATTTTCACCCCGAGGTATGTTTTAAGATTTCACTTCTATCATAAATCATAGTTAAAATGTTATTGAGATAATTTTGATGTAGATGAGGTCAACATCAATTCCCAATAGGATGAGCCCAGGGAAAGACGTGCCAAATCTTATTACAAATCAGTGAATATAGGGTTGAAGGTGGAGGATGTCCGATTGGAACGGTTCATGAAGAATTACTAAAGATGATCTCATTGTGCAGTGCATTCACAAATGTATGCTTGAAATTAATCCTCTTGTCGATGGCCAAAATGGTACTCATATAGAGTTCTCTTTTTATAGCAACATGAGAAATTTTAAGTGTATATTTTATTATAATTTTGTTACTATATTGTTTTGTGAGAAAGGTTTATTTGTTATTTAGAAAATTGAGAATGATGAAAGTAGAAAATATGAATAAGAAATTCAGTGTACCTTATATGTAATTGCGCAGTATGCAGTTCAATACCATCAAGCAGTAATTATGATGGAGTTGGGCTGTTCTTAGCGTATGGAGATCTTCCTGTTAAACCTCCTCCAATACACTTCAAGATTGAATAAAAATTAAGAATGGCGCTGAAACATTGGAAGCCGGATGGACAGTAATTGAACAAGATTTTACATATATATACACACACATATGTATATACATACATGCATTTGGTTTTATTTTACAAATGTGTAATCATATGTTGTCAATTTATGTTTCAGGTGAACTGGTTTATATAAGGTGATAATCGAACTCACATGTATACTTATACCAATGTAAATAATTTAAATTAAAATCTACATACAATGTGTTAGATATTTTTTTCAGGTGGACGAATAATGCATATTGACATTCCTATATATATTTATTTGTTCCATCATGAGCAGGCTGGTCAATATTCACAATGTTTCAATGCACGATGTGGATATGTACATCTTAGACCAGATATACCTGTGGATTATAGTTTATTGACCCAGTTTCAACGTATGGTGCAAATCAAGTCGCAACTAACCTTGTCGATTTACCAAGTAAGCACAAAGTTTTCTCTCTTTTGATTGTTTGGAATTAGTTAAGAAATTAAGTTGATCATCATCTTTATTTTCATTCTTAACATAGGACCCGGTGAAATTAGACTGGTATCTCAAAATCAACGACGATCATACCGACATAGGGTTTTGGCCCCATAAGATATTCACCAATTTAGGACAAACGGCTACAGGAGTAGAATGTGGAGGAGAGGAATTTAGCCCAACGGATGTCCCTGGACCAGGAATGGGTTCTGGTCATCGTCTACAATATAATACCCTTTATGATGCATTTTTGTGCTCAGACAATGTTAAAGTAAATAATACCGTATGAACCTCCTAATGACCCAGGCTATGTGTGATAATGGTCATTTCGAAGTTTTCGCTAAAGGAGATGTTGGAGGTGAGGTTCGTTATTTGATCGTTTATGCGAGGTATTGAGGGTAGTGACTTGGGAGTGATATTTAGTTCACTTTCTTTGTTTAGATGCTTGTAATCAGGTGTACCTTCTCTACTCATTTTATAAATAAAGATATGCTCATATAATTCTACTTAGGTTGATATCTTGTTCCATCTTTATGTATATTATTGGTTCTTTCAAATATAAATTGTATTATATAATATGTTAAGTAAATTTTTTGGTTATATTGGAAAAATAGAAAATATTATTATTTTTATATTAAAAAATTTTGAGGTATAAAAAAAAATCCCCCATATTTATGTACAGATATTAGAGCCCATTCAACACTATTTTTTTATTGAAGTAGTTTTAGTACTCAGGCGTTTTCTCTTACAACACTTCTGAGAATTTGGAAAAAAGATACTAATAGTCTTTTTTATGACATAAAACTATAATTATAAAAATGCTTTTAATATTGCTCAAATTACCAAAAAACATTCAATTTGATTATAAAAAGAAAATATTATCATAAATAAAAATTAGCATAAAATATATAAACATTTATATTAATTTTCTTTGACTTATATTAATCTTTTTGTTACATCTAGAGCTGGTAAACAAGCAACCCATTTCGGGTTAGCCCATTCAGGCTACGAGTCAAAATAGGTTGGGCTAATCTGACCCATTTATATTCGAGCTAGTTTTCGATCAACTCATTGACCTAACTGGCGAAATACGGGTTCTTGGGTTAAAATTAGCCAAAACCTTAAAAATGCTAAAAAAATTACTTTTATAAATTGTGATGCTAAATAAAAAATAATAATAATTAATATATACAAAATGATTAATTTAAATAATATAATAATAGTAAATAAACTTAAATAAATAAATAATGTTAGAACAACATTATAGCAAAGTAACAAACTAATTAGCTAAATAATGCAAAAATAATAAAAATAGCAACATGCATTATCAGAAAAAAGCAATTTCCGAGAAATTATCGAATAAAATCTCATTATGCCTATAATCTTCATGCTCATCCTCATTATATCCAATAATAACATGTGATTCTACATTATAAATGATTCTATATTATAAAAATGTACATCCTGGATGGTAGTTGAGTTATCATTATCTATTAATTAATTTAGAATATTAACAACATAAATTTCATTTATGTTTGAAATAAAAAATATTTTTCCAAAAATCCATCCCAACCGTATAATAATGAAATATCCTATTTATTTGAAAATCCATTTTGCTAAAAGATATAATCATATTAGGAAATAAATTAGTATATATATAATTAATTATTTTAAAATAACATTATTTTGTATTAACACTAGTTTAAGTCATAAATCATTTTAAAATATCTTGATAATTTAGTTATTAGAACCAAAATTTAATTTATAAACTAGTACAACTTCATTTTATCAAAAAAACATATGATTAAATAAAATTTAAAGGATAAATAAAAAATAAAATTGTAAATATTTAAAATATGATTAATAAGATAAATAAAAATATATTCTATATTAAAATGTAATTTATTTAATAAATTTTCATACAAGATTTTTTAAATATTAAATTATCATATAAATTATATTAAAAAGATACATTTAGAAATTGAAAATAGAATAGTTAAAGCATTAAGTTTAATATATTAATATATATTATAGTAATAATTATTTGTAAAACCCCTACCATACAAAAGAGATAGCCAAAATATCAAAATTTTATATATGAATTCTTGAAAATCTCAATTACTTAGCTAGTTACTTCAAAAAATTAAATAAAAATTAAATCGATCTTAATAGGGCTAACTCGGGCCAAAACGGGTCGGGCCAAATTGGTCTGGCTTTATTCGGACCTTAAATTTTACAACTTAACCCTCCAAAAATTTGGGTTAAAGTGGAATGAAACCATTGGAGCTCAAACCGTATTACCGAGCTTTTAGTTACATCATTGTAGTATTCTATTCTTATAGTAACTCAAACCTAGGACCTTTCGTAAACCCATCTTACCCCTTTACCACCTAAGGCATATAAACATTTATATTAATAAAATGTTTAAAATAGTTATTTTTATGATGACAAGAAAATTTAAAAATTATTTACAAAAAAATTGGATTAGTGAAGTATACATCAATTATGGTATCATAAAATTATTGCCAATGCCATTGAGCTTATTGATGAGCAATAAAAGCTATACATGCACATGATATAATGGAAGGGATCGAAGAGCATAACTTTGTATATTGGGCAAACAAGCTTAATTAAATTACTTATTTTATAGAGCTTATTAGATGAGAGTTTGGCCTTGTTAGAGTAAGAACTTAATTAAGCGCTTGTTTTTAAGAACTTGTGATGAGAGAGCACATATGCGCGCCCCCCAAAGCCAAGTCCGTTGACTCTTTGTCGGCTTCATGAGTCTGAGTGGATGTCGGGTTACGGTGCCACTTAGGAAAATCGGGGCGAGTCTCCTTTGTACGGGAGCTCTACCCAAATGAATCACTGCGTAGAGCACAGCCACAGCGGTCAATAGTCACAATGATACAAATGGATAAAAGCGGCCTCTTGGACCCATACTACAATATCCATAGAAACATACTGACTATGAATCCAACTATATCAATAGTTACAAGAAGTTCAAATATTTACTCTTGCTCTGACATATATTAAAATACTCGAATTCTAATGCATATAAACCACCAAAGCCACATTTCGCTTTCTTCTAGAGCACTTCGGCCTCTAGGGCAGAAGCGAGTCTCCTCGCACGCTCCATGTACACACGTAAAAGGAAGTCCTATGTGGGTGAGCTAATGCTTTCGATGGGAGAATCGCCACTAAGTGGAAGAACACTCACCACCTAAGTGCGTGCAATGTTCCAAAATTAAACACACATTCAAGCAAATGCATGATCCTACTTGAATGTCTGCATGACCAACTTCGGATCCCGAGTCCTCACGCTCCCTCACACTCGCCTAAGCCTCGTATGAGAATTATTAATTTGTTTATTTGTGGACAACCCTCCGATGTATATATATCAATTGGGCCGCTCCGACGATTGATATATTATTTGTTTTTGGACTACCCTCCGATGAATATATATCAATTGGGCCGCTCCGACGATTGATATATTCTTTGTTTGTGGACTACCCTCCGATGAATATCAATTGGGCCGCTCCGACGATTGATATTTTTAGTTTGGACTACCCTCCGATAATTTATGTTTTCTAGACAACCCTCCAGAACCATTTCTCTAGACTCGTCTCATGCACTCCTCCTATAATCCTAGAGATTGTTCGATTGCATATGGAATACATGTATGCAGTTCAAATACAGTCTAATCATGCAAATATATAAGCATGAATATACTCGCGCAAATTCAAATCCACACAATCATGTTATGTAATTATACAACTCATACATCAAAAATTAAAGCTCACTTGAGCTAATGATCAAACAACTGGTCGACTTGAATCACTCGACCAAACACATTTTCACACAAAAAATATATTTTGTGTCACTATTCCTATGAACAGTAAAAACCTAGGTTTTACGGTTCAAACACACAACCATTCATCGGTTCACTTTGTGAACCCGCGCATTTCCGCAGCCATTCCAGGCCCAATTTCAATCAAGGCATGATTTTAATGCATAATTGCCCTACAAACAGCCCATTCAATTCTGAATTTGTCACGGCCCGGTCAAAAATTCTCAAGAATTTTCCAACAATTCGGTCGAGTTTTGGGATCAATCAAAAGCGGCCCCTCACGGCCTTCGTAACCAATGCCCAGTTTGTACAATTTGGTGAAATGAAACACCCAAACAGCCCTCACGGTTCCGACTCAACATTTTGGTTTCCAAAAATTCCTATCAATTCGGTCCCAGCTGGGGTGATCAAGCAATTTGTTCGAGGCCTCGTACAACGAAACATTGAAAAACACTTAAAATGGGAATAAAACTCAAGTAGGGAGAAACCCCTACCTCAAGGAGTTTGAAGAAACTTCCTAAATCTGGTACCCACGCGAAGCCCTCTCCGCGTAGAGCAGTTCTCCCTCTTGTGCTGAAGACTGCCGACGGTTGGATCTCGTGTATTTCTAGAGAGAAGTTTCTCTCTCTAAAAGAATTCTCTCAAAAATGGCTACTGGATCCCCAATTTTCTGATTCTCACGTTTTTCCTCTTTTTGGTTTAATGAAGAAGACCAACACTGTAAGACCCGAGAAATTCCAATTTCAGGAATAAGGGCAAAATCGTAATTTCGATTACAAAATTGTGATTTCGGTTAAAAAATCCGGAATTTATTCTCTAGATCTCGGATGATGAAACGGATTGTACCGTTAGAATCGTCTCGTAGAAATCTAAGTCGACACAAAATTTCGTAATTTTCGAGACGGTTGGGTCGACACGTTTTTAGGGCATGCGTTTCGGGTGCCGTAAAACGTTTTTCGATGCAACGAAAGGCACATAGCATGTACTCATGTACCATAAGTGGTATGAGTAGAGAAATGATGAAAATGGACGGTCGAGGTAGTGCCGAATATCAAATCTGGTAAAAGAGGGACATAATGGTCATTATTGGAATTTGATTTTAAGTCACTAGATGACAAAATTGTCAATAGTGTCGTCTCCCTCCTTAAGACACAAGCCAAAAACGTGAAAATGCAGATTGATGCAGTGAGCTCCATTTTTGAGAGCTTTTTAGAGAGAGAAGTGCCTGCTCTAGAAAATCGAGATCAGATGGAGTCGGCGATCTTCGGAGGCCAAGAAGGAAAACGTTAAAGGCATTCTGCGTGGACTCACGGGATCGGGAGTTTCTTCAAACTCCTTGAGTGGGATTACCCTACTTGAGATTTATTCCCATTTAAGTGTTTTGATGTTTCGTGTTTAGAGCCTTGAGCGGCCGTTTGATAGGTCCCAAACTTGGGACGAATTTGTGAATTTATTGAAACCCAAAACTGTAGCCGTGACGTGAAGGGCTGTTTAGGTGCCATGTTTAAGTCATTTATTGAATAAATGGTGTATTGATATAGAAAAGGCCGGGGGGAATGAGCAGTTTGATCGGTCCCCGAACATGGGACGAATTGATCTAAGATTTTGGAGCGAGTGCGGCCCGTGATTTGCTGAGGCTGTTTGGGTGTGGTTTATTGAATTTGTGTGTTAGATGTTTGCTTGGTATGCATTGGGCGGGAATGGCCGTGGATTGGGTTCACTAAAGCGAGCCCAGTTGAGTTGTGACTTTCGGGAATAATGTAGGGTTTCACTATTCCCGAAGCAGTGTTCTAAAATATTTTGTGAAAATATGTGTTTGGTCAAGTTGATTTAAATTAAATCGCTCTTGTATGATCATTAGCCCAGTGGGCTTTAATTTTGATATTTGGAAATGATAATTACATGACATGATTGTGTGATTTTAGTATGTGAGTATATTCATGTTTATATATTGCATGTGTCAGCTATCGATGAAACTTGCTTCTCATGCGTGAATATGCTATTTGAATAGCCGTAGGATCCCAGGAAATGAGTGCGTGAAGATGATCCCAAGAAAAAAGGTTGGAGGGTATCTAAGGCATTAATTATTGGAGGGTAGTCAATTTAAATATCAATGCGTCGAGACGTGTGATATTCATCAGAATGAAATCACGCCAATCAATAATATATCAATCGTCGAATGTGAGCCAATATATACACATCGGAGGGTTGTCATATTAAGGCTAATATATTCTCATGCGAGGCTTAGAGCGAGTGTGGGAGTCGGTGAGGATCGGGATACGAGTTGGTCATGTAGACATTTAAAGTAGGATCCATGCATTTGCTTGAATGTGTTTACTTTGGAACATTACCTTTGCACTTAGGTGGTGAAATTGGCCAGCAGGGCGATTCCCCTCTTGAGCTAGCTCACTCCCCGTCGTGGGACCCCCTTTTGTTTTACGGTACGGGGCGTGCGGGGGACGGCTCGTCCACAGAGATCGAGGATTAGAAGAGTAGGGTGTGGGCACAGTGTTCATGTATTAGAATTCCACAATTTTGGTATATGTTGTATAAGTAATTCATTAAGCTACTTGAAACTATTGGATATAGTTTGAATATATTGTGATGAGTATTGTATTATGGGCCCAAGTGGCCGTATTGGATATATATTGCATATATTGGACTGCTTGGGACAGGTTTCATGCAGGTGTATCATTTGGGTAGAGCTCCCCGTACAAAGGAGACTCTGCCCGATTTTCTGAAGTGGCGTAGGGTCGGGTCCACTTGTATTAAGCGGAGTTGACGGTGATCAGCGGATACGGGTTTTGGGGCGTCTAAACACTATACATCTTTTGTCCTTTAGTGACTTAAACTTTTCCTAAAATGGCCAGATTATGTCTCTCATTTCCTAGATTTGATGTCGACACTACTTTCGACCGTCCATTTTCATCATTTCTCTACTCATACCACTCATGGCACATGAGTCGTGATACTCATGACTTTCGTCGCCCGAGAAATCGTTACTACGGCTTTGAAGCGTAATGCCTCAGCGTGCCGACTCAGTATGCTGGAATTGACGAATTTTTCGCGTCTTTATTTAGATTGCGTGAAGACGATTCCAGCGGTGCAATCCATTTCATCATCGAGATCTAGAAGAATAAATCACGGATTTTTAGCATTACAATTTTGTAATGGTCTGATTTTGCCGCTTTTTTCCAGAAATTGGAATTTCTCGGGTCTTACAATATCATAAGTACTTTATTTAATATGCTATTTGTGTTTGGATGCATATTTTAAAAAATACTTATGTATTATTTTAAAGTGTTTGGATGTATTATTTTACAAGTACTTATAACAACTGAAATTACTGAAAAGACCATCATAAACACTTATAAAATTGAAATGTTTTAATAAATAAACACTTGTCATAATTTTTAAAAATTTTAAAAACTAAAAACTAAAAAGAGCTAAAATATATATATATATATATATATATATATATATATATATATATATATATATATATATATATATCTCTCTCTATATATATATATAAAGTAAAAATTCACAATATACTGAAAACATTTATCATTCAAATGTAGTCTTTAGTAAAAAAATAACTAATGAACCATTATTTGATTTTACTTTTGTTTCATATGCATCAAAGAGATTATAAAAACTAAAATATTCTAGGCTTTTTTCTTCATTAAAATCTTTGAGACGCTTTCTATAAATTAGGCATGATCTTACAATGAACATTGAAGCGTGATACTCTGATAGGCTATAATTATTTAAAGCGCAATTTGAGCGTAAAAAGCCTCTTGGGCCTTGAGCATAAGGCACAATTGAGGCGCAAACTTTTAGTGATCATACCTGTATCATATAAATAAAAATTATATATTTCACTAAATGTTATTTATAGTTTTTCTCCAATAATAAAATACAATAAAGTAAATAACATTAAACATCATCATCACAAACATTTCCAAAACAAAATAACAAACATCATAGTGTTTCCCATTATCACAAAAATTCTAAGTTCTAAAACAAAATAAACACTGATGAATCCGCATCAAATTTTAAATAAAAAAATCACCATCATTATCATTATTTCCATCATCAATAGAATCTTTTAAAATGTTTTAATTATATTTCAAAAAAATTTCCTATTTTTAAAATAAATTTTGAATTTGTTTCCTATTTTTCATTATTTTCAAATTTTTTCTATTCTTATAAATTTGAAAAATTTTGCCAATTTGTACATAATTTTGGGAATTTATTTTCTATTTATTTTAATAATTTTCCTATTTTTTACATAATTTTTCAAAAAATTTAACTATTTTTGTAACATAATTTTTTTGGAATTTCTTTTTTAAACATTTTTGATAAGCTTCTCCATAAAGCTTATTGAAATAAACTAAAATTAGCTTATAAGAGGTTATAAGTTATTTTTATAAGCTCTCCAAAACACTTATAATTTTTATTAAAATTACTTATGTGAGAAGATAAGCTAAAATAAGCTCTCCCAAATGCACCCTTTATGTCATATGTACTTTATTCAATAAACTATTTGTGTTTGGATGCATATTTTAAAAAGCGCTTATGCATTATTTTAAGGTGTTTGGATGTGTACTACACAAACATTTATAACCTTCAAAGTATTAAAGACTATCATAAACACTTATAAAATTAAAGTATTTGAATAAATAAGCATTTTTATAATTTTTTAAAATTTTAAAAACTAAAGAACTAAAAATTAATATTATATATATATATATATATATATGAAACCATGATAAAATTTAAATAAAGTAAAATTCATTATATACTTGAAAACATTTATATTAAATGTAATCTATAGTATAAAAATAGTTAATGAACTATTTTTATCTTCCCTTTTTGTTTCATATGCATCAAAGAGATTATAAAAACTAAAGTATTTTAGGTTGTTTTTTCTTCATTAAACCTTTTGGAACGCTTTTTATAAATTGGAATCTGATGTACTATGAACTCATAATTGTTTAAGGCTCACTGAGGTGTAAAAGCCTCTTGGGGCCTTGAGATGAAAGCGCACTTGAGGCGCATACTACCTAATAAAAATAAAAATTATATATCTCACTTAATATTGTCTATAGTTTTTATCTAATAATAAAATACAATAAAGTAAAGAACATCAAATATAAAAATCAAACATCACTAGTGCTTCCTATCATCACAAACATTTCAAAAACAAATTAACAAACATCATTAGTGCTTCTAATCATCACAAAAATTCTAAGTTTAAAAACAAAATAAACAATCATGGATCTGCATCAAATTGTAAATCAAGAAAATCATCATCGATGTCATTCTTCCCATTATCAATATAAAATTTTAAATTATATTTCAGTTTTTTTCCTTTTTTTTTTACATAATTTTTTTTTCAAAAATATTGACGCCCGCTTCTGGGATCAGATTGCGACAACACATCAACTCGGAATATTAAATGGATGTCGGGTAACCCGAAGCACCCTTATAATCGGGCGAGTCTCCTTTGTACGGGGAGCTCTACCCAAAGTACAACCTGTCCCAACATTTTACAATGACCACACCGGGTTCACGTGCGAGTAAAAATGGCCACTTCGGCCCATGCATCAATACTCACAAAATATATATCAACTATATAACAATAGTTCAAGAGTTGTTACATGTTATACAAAATGAATACCAAAGCCACAATCCGGCTTCATTCTAAAACGCGGCCTCTAGTGAGCGCCGTCCTCCTATACACTCCCTGTACCTAAAATAATGATCCCTCGACAAGGAGAGAAATGCCCAGTAGTGATAATTTCTTACATGGGTTACTCCCCACCTAAGTGCACATGTCATGGAAAACAATCACACTTAAGCAAATACATAATCCTACTTGAATGTCTAAATGCCCAATCCCATGTCTCGAGTCTTCACTGACTCCCTCACACATGCCTAAGCCAAATGCGAGAAAAACATCGTTTTCAAAACAAAAGCTTTTTGTTCTCGAAAACTTACAACCGAGTTTCGGTAAATACATTGGACAACCCTCCGAGGTGAATTGTTGGGTAATTCTCAGAAAGCAGATCATGGAGTCGCCTCGAGATGGGCTGTTGGGCCAAATTCTCGAAATGATTCTTCAGAAAATCTTCACTTGAAATTCACTTTCTTAATCATTTCACTTTTCTTTCATTTTCATGTCGGCACACTCACACCTATCGTTTCTAGGGTGCCCGGTGCATATGGAATGCATTATCTTAATTAAACAATTCAGTATAATATATTTACATGCATATATTAACCTGATTAACTCATAAATCATGTTATTCAATTTTACATAATACTTAACACAAATTAGCTCACATGGGCTAATTAACAAATCAAGCAATTCATTTTGAATCACCCAACAACACAAAAATCACACAACAAATCACATGAACATTGAAACCCTCAAGTCGGCACTGTTCACGGCCACATGAGTAGGGATTTCTTCACTCGGTTCAAAGATTTTGAGACCGATGTACCACGACCATTCGAGCTCAAGCAAATCCCATCCATAAAATGGCTCTTAGCCAAAGAATAAACCAAGTACGAAAGATCACTTTTACGCTTTTGGAGTTATTTAGGGCTCCACAAAATCGAGTGCCCAGTAGCCCTTAAGTGTGGAAGACAACTTTACTTCTTGCTCCGTCGAGAACCGACGGTCCGAACGCCGAAAAATCTAGAGAAAAGTCACTCTTTCTCTCTCTAAAATCTGAATCTCCCACTCACTGCACGATTTGTTCTTCAATTGAAGAAGAAAACTATTCCTCTTTTGTTTTTATTCGTTCGCTTTTCAAAATTCCATCCTTGTCTCTTGGTTTTGGTTTTGACACATAAACAATCTAAGCCATTCTTCTCTATCTTCTCACTAGTCATGCAACACTTGTATTTACATGGGTACATGTAGTAGGTGACTTTGTCGTTATGTCCTTTCACAATGCCAGTTTGCTGTGCTTCGGTGCCTCGAAGCGTGAAATTCAGTGCAGATTTGTGAGGTCGGCGTGGTAGCTAGATTTACTTTGAGGCGATTCCTCTGGTGAAGTCCGTTTGTCATCCGAGATGCAAGAAAATTTTGGATTTGGCGAAATTTACCATTTACATTTTGGAAAATTAGATTTTCTTGAGTTTTACATTCTCCTCCTTAAAGAATTTAGGTCGAGAGTGCATTAATCCTCTGAATGCATGCATATTTAATGTGCACTAATATGCATGTAAACTAGTCATTTAAGTATTAGCGGCCCCAAACCACGTACCTTCATCCACTAAACAAGAAGGGATAGGTGACATAGTATCCTCACGCTCCCACGTTGACTCCTCCTCCGCAGTTGCCGCCATAGCACCCTCACTAGCCTCACGGTCTTGCGTCGTGACTTGATTAGGCTATCCATAATGCCTGCTTGGTCCCTCTCGAAGGTCCCATCAGGTGTCAAACTCGATCTCTCCTAATCCACTACATGTAGAGTACGGATGCAGGTGTACCTCCAGGCATGGGCGTGAAATACCTCGTGGACACGACATCTTTGGGCGGTAGAAAATTGCTTCGTGCAGCTACGATTGCCTACCCTCTCGAGTATCTTGAAGGGCCAGGTAAACCTCGCGATGCTTCCGCGCTTGCCGGAACGACCCCTCCTCTGTAGGCATCACCTTCAAGAGACGTGATCGACCTCGAACTCTAAGAGATTAGACGTTGTACATCAACATAGGCCCCATTAGGCTCTAGTAGTGAGAAACTTATTTGTCGTATCAAGCTCACCTTCTAGAAAGGTGTCTCTGTCGATTGGACCGGTGATGGAGCTCTCCCATCTAGGTCCAACATATCGGTGATCTGCACCTGGCCTCCCATACAATGCCTCATATGGCGTATCTATATACTAAGCATGATAGCTGTTGTGGCGAGATTCCACTAAGGGCAAGTGCTTTTCCCAGCTACCCTTATGATCTAGGACGCATGCTCACAGCATGTCCTCTAACACCTATATAGTTCTCTCTGATTGACCATCTGTCTATGGGTGGAAAGTTGTACTCATGGTCAGCCATGTGCCCATAGCCTTTTGGAAACTCTTTCAAAAGTGCGCCGTAAACCTCGGGTTTCTATTCAACACTATGCATCTTTGGTACTCCATGCTTGGCGGACTATCTCTCGAATGTACCAGTGGCGAATCTCTCTAATGTAGAGGTCATCCTTGCGAATTTGAAAATGAGCCGACTTAGGTAATTCGATTTTCTCCACCCATACCGCATCATGTCCTTGCGGTGTCCGTGAAAAGTGGGTCACAAAATCCATCGTGACGTGCTCCCATTTCCACTCAACCACCTCCAATGGTTGAAGTAGCCCTGTTAGCTTTTGGTGTTCAGCCTTAACTTGCTGACATGTGAGACATCATCGAACAAAGTCCCTATATCTCGCCGTTCCGGCTCGGCCAATCGCAGCGATAGAGATCTGGTAAAATCTTAATTGCCGGATGCCGCATTAAATCGAGCTTGATGAAACTCCTGAGAATCTCCTTTCTCAAATCGGTCAAGCAGGAGCGACTACACATCCTATCTCAGAAGCTGCAGTCTGTATGGGCCGGTCGCCCTCGTCGCTCCATAGTTGCCTCATATTGAGGTCCGCTGCGTGAAAATATACTTGGACTTTTATGGTATGTTTTACACAGCAGGCTATTCGCCATATAAATAGTGGTGCCGTCTTCAAGCGAAGACTACGACCATCTTAACTCCATATCGTGCGTGGGTAGTGCGCTCATGATTCTTCAAGCGGCGGGAACCATAGCTACCACTCTCCCCGGCTTTGCATCAAAACACATCCGGTCAGGCTCTCGAGGCATCAAAATACCTTTGTGCACTGTCCCGCGCCCAGCTCAGGACTATCAAGATAGGAAGTGATGCGCCTCCTCTTCAACTGGAATGCCTCCTCGCATCGGTCATCCCGATCAAACTTGACCTCCTTAGAGATTCGATCTCGTCATAAGTCTTAGCTAATCGGAGAAATCCTCAATGAATCTCTTTGTAGTACCCGACCAATCCCAGAAACTACATTCGAAGGCGACTTGACCTCTCCCAACTCATCACGGCCTCGACCTTCTCGGGGTCTGCGACACGCCCCGATGCGACACTTCACGTGTCTAAAATCTCACCTCAATAAGCCAAGGCTTCACTTGCGAGACTTGGCGTACAACTGATGGTATCTCAACAACTGTAATACAATCCTCAAATGATGCTCATGCTCACTGGGAATAACATCCACGAAGACCACAACAAACTGATCCAAATAGGGTTGGAATACCTTATGCATGAGGTCCATGAATGTCATTTGGCGCGTTCGTCGATCAAAGGGCATCCGCAGTAAACTCAAAGTGCCCATAGCAGCGTCTGAGTATTTGTCTTAGGGATATCTGTCTCCCTAACCCTCAACTAATGATAACCGATGCGAAGGTCTATCTTGGAGTAGACTCGCTCTCCTCTCAACTGATCAAACAAATCATCAATCATCGGCAATGGGTATCGATTATTGATCGTAACCACTGTTCAGCTACACATGTCCGTACACGATCAAAGGTTTGTCGCTTCTTCTTCATAAATAGAACGGAAGCCCGTGGTAAAGTGTTTCGGTCTAATGAACCCCTTATCCAGTAGCTCTTGTAGCTGGACTCTGAGTTCCTGTAACTCAACTGGTGCCATCCTATGTGGAGTCATAGAGATGGGCAAAATCTTAGGTGTAACTTCGATGCAGAAATTACAACCCTGCGGAGGCAATCCGTGCTTCATCCGAAAACATCCTCACCTTTAGCGGACTACTCGAGGTAGATCTAAATCCGGTCTCACCTCGTCCTCTAGGGTAAGGCTTGTTAGCCAACCCGGCCCAACTATCACGGCCCACTGGAGCTGCATTACCTTGTTGGGGCAAAATATCATGCTTGTCCCCTTGAAATACAACACGAGTATCGTCCTGCGTGTAGGCGGTAACCCTCATACGCTCACAATCGATAACGACTCTATAAGCTGTTAGCCAATCCATCCCTAGGATGACTTCGAACTCTAACATATCCATGACCCTCAGGGTCACTATGAGTAGATCCCGAGATCTCTAACTCGCAACCACGACATATCATCCCTATCCTCGCCTTGGTCCTGATAACCTTGGCCTTGTCCTTGAGATCCGTGCGAAACAGAAGTCTTCTGCTTTTTCTCCGAGTTGGAAGAAGATGGATCTTCCTTCCACTTAGTACCAGCACCCATATCTTGGATGCCTCGTATGTCATCTACTCCTCCCTCTATGACCATTGGAGGATGATGTGCTTCTAAACGCTGGAGGTCATTTGACTTGCCACGGCTCCACTGTTACACCGCTGTGCGATGGCGGCAGTAATCCCTCTGACCTCGTGAGGCACGCTGGTCAAATACGGTGGTGGTTGCTGGCACCTCGTGGGCTGACCTGCGTCCTCGCTCGACTAGCCATCTACACATGTCAAGTGGCAAGTTAAGTTTTAACGTAGTATCTCTAAGGTGTAAACACAACTCCGAGACACTATTCACATACCGAAAAATATTTCATACACAATGTCCATGCATTCATAAATGTCTGAGACAATAGTCCATATATTAAATCATATTCATGAAAATTTTATTTTTAGCTTCATTTAATATATATATATATATATATATATATTTTTTTTTGAAAACCTCGTAGGCAGTGCTCATAAGCGGTGTTCATGAGCAGTCTAATCCCCAAACGTGACTCGAGCGATTACCGCTGAGTCAAAGCGATCGAGTGCACAGTGCACCCACCCATGGCCCAAAATTTGCGCCACGGTAGCGCTCTTCATGCCGTGTGTGGCCCCTCCACAGTGTGTCGCACTTATGCCCCGGCCGTGTCGTGATTACCGTATCGGCTAGCGACCCGCGCCGCAGCGTTAAGCGCCAGCGTAATCACCGGCGCGTGTTGCCGCCCCCTTGTCGTGATACAAAATTGTATCGTGTGGCAGAGGCCTGCTGGCGCGCTATATCACGACCAGGTCGACCCGATACGATCGGTTTTGTCGCGACTCTCTGGCGGACTATGCGTGGGTCTTGTGCCACACCTGTAGCGAACGGTAGTGTCGATGTTGCCTCTGGCCGTATCGCGGGACGGTCATCGAGTCTCGCGCTGCGCGCCCCAGCCCTTTGCTTTCGACCGTGCTCGTGGCTGGTGCCTGACATCATGTCTGATATCTTTGTATCACTTATTGAGGCTAGGAAATGGGCGTGAATCCACCAATTTGCCTACTTGACCTTTTTTTCACATCATTTCATTTTTTTTCCAACTGATGAAAACCCAAAAAAAAAAAAAAAAAAAAAAAAAAAAAAAAAAAAATATATATATATATATATATATATATATATATATATATATATATATATATATATATATATATATATATATATATATATATATACTCTATATATATATTTTTTTTTTCCATGTCTTGATAGAACCAAAAATATTTATTTTAAATATTTTTTCTTATTTTACACCTTTAATAAACCTTAGAAAAAATTTCTTCCATACATTTTTACACATGTGCTATTCACCAAGCACATAAATCCTGCAAACATACACAACAATTTATCAAAATGCACAATGAATCGTGATCGCTCGTCTGAATGAGTCTGGTAATCGTATCTTTTTAACTTATTGATCTTAGCTATACTTTAGTATCCAGACATTAAGCTCTAGGTATTTATAAACCTAGGCTTTGATGTTTGACGCCCATTTCTCGGGGTCAGTTGTATTTGTCTGACCAGCGGAATATTAAGTGGATGTCGGGTAACGAGCACCACTCATGAAAATGGGCGAGGCCTCAGCTATGCGTAGAGCTCTTTTGAGTCTGGCCTGTCGGCTTGTTTACAGCAGCCGTGCGGTCGCGTCTGATAAAAATGACCACTTCATTATGCATCAATACTCACAAAATATATATCAACTATATAACAATAGTTGAGAGTTATTACATGTTATACAAAATGAATACAGCCATAATCGGCTTTCTTCTAAAAGCATGGCCTCTGGTAGTGCCGTCCTCCTGTCTACTCCACTGTACTGAAATAATGATCCCTCGACCGGGGTGAGCAATGCCACATTAATTGATAATTTCGTGGGTTACTCATCCCCAAGTGCACATGTCATGGCAAACAATCACACTCAAGCAAATACATGATCATACTTAAATGTCTACATGCCTAATCCTATGTCTTGAGTCCTCACCGACTCCCTCACACATGCCTAAGTCAAATGCGAGAAAAACATCGTTTTCAAAACAAAAGCTTTTTGTTCTCAAAAACTTACTACCGAGTTTCGGTAAATACATTGGACAACTCTCCGAGGTGAATGTGTTTGGAGTAATTCTCCGGAAATAGTCATAGGTTCGCCTCGAGATGGTATTAGACAACTCTCGAGGCAATTCTTCAAAATCTTCCTTGAAATTCCTTTCCCTGATCATTTTCACTTTTAACCATTTTCATGTAAATGCGGCTCCACACTGTCGTTCCTAGGGTGCTTAGGTGCATATGAATGCATTATGCTAATTCAGACAATTCATGCTAATATATTTACATGCATATATTAACACAATTAACTCACATAAATCATTTTATTCAATTTACAACAATAACACCAAAATTAGCTCACATGAGGTAATTAACAAATCAAGCAATTCATTTTGAATCACCCAACAACACAAAAATCACGTGAACAGTGAAACGCCGAGTTGGGCTGATTTCCACGACCAGTGAGGGATTTCTTCACTCGGTTCAAGATTTTGAGACCCGATAACCTGACCATTCGAGGCCTCAACAAATCCCCATCCATAAAATCTGGCTCTTAGCCCGGAGAATAAACCAAGTCTGAAAAGATCCTACCTCTTGGAGTTTTTCGAACTCCACAAAATTGGTGCCTATGCGTGGCCATATTAGAACAAGCTTTACTTCTTACTCGTAGAAGCCAGGCGAGTCCGAGCAATGGAAATCCTAAGAAGACTCACTCTTTCTATCACAAAATCTGAATCTCCCTCACTGCGCGGTTGTTCTTCCAGTGAAGAAAACTATTCCTCTTTTGTTTTATTCATTTAAACTTTTCAATTCCATCATTGTCCCTTAGTTGGGTTTATTGTGAAACAATCTAAGCCATTCATCCTCCATCATCTCGCTAATTAAATGCTGATATGTGTCACATGGAGTGCGTGTAGTAGGTGACTTTGTCGCGTCATATACGCTCATAAGCGGTTTCTGCACTTTTGGAGCAGATTTACCTCGAGAAAAGCGTGAATTCGGTATCTTGAATTTGTGAGGTCGCGTGGTAGCTAAATTTCTCAAAGGCGATTCCAACGGTGAAGTCCGTTTCGTCATCCGAGATCTAGAAAAATTTTGGATTTTGATCGAAATTACCATTTTACCATTTTTCCGAAAATTAGAATTTTCTCGGGTTTTACAAATATTACTTATTTTTTTTACATAATTTTCGGATTTTTTTCTCTATTTTTTCATTATTTTTCAGAATTTTTTTCCCTATTTTTCAGAAAATTTCCCCTATTTTTACATAAAATTTCAAAAATTTTACCTTTTTTTTTTGCATATTTTTTTGGGATTTGTTTTCTATTTTTTCATTATTTTCATAATATTTTTTCATTTTTTTATTAAGTTTTTCAAAAAATTTACCTATTTTTTGGAATTTCTTTTCTATTTTTTACATAATTTGTCAGAATGATAGTTTTGTTATTAAGATGATCGATTTTTAGGCTTTCGTATAAACTTTTTAAAGTTTTTTTGATAACCTTCTCTATGAAGCTTATTGAAATAAGCTAAAATGGGCTTATAGGAGTTATAAATTATTTTTATAAACTTTTCTAAACACCTATAAATTTTATCAAAAGTATTTATGTGAGAATATAAACTCAAATAAATTATAAATATGCTCTCCCAAATGCACCCTTTATTCATAAAATATATAGAGCAATTATATTTGATCAAAACATAATAAATAAGAGAAAATGAGGTAAACATCAATTTTCGGTCATCCTACCAACATTCCCTGTTAAGGATCAATCAAGGAATATTGATTTTAAAAATTCAAAGTCCATAGACTTTGAACCAGATATCCTATAGAAAAATTTAAAATTTTCATTAAAATTGAAGTATGTTTCAAAATAAATAAATTTTTTATGAACAATCTAATTCCAAAATTTAAAATCTATTAACTACACAGTACAATTAATAAAAATTTTATAAAATAATATTTAAAAATGTATTTCATCAAATAGAATCTATCTTTATTCAAACTTTTACATCTATTTAACTGCAATATAACTTTCTGATATTATATTCTCATGGAAATTTGAATCTAGTCAATTCCCTATGCCCGCCCAACTTTAACATGATAAATACTTTAGTTATGAAATTATAGTCCAAAATTATTAAGCAATGGGTTTTCTTGACAGAAAAAAAAAATAATAATAAAAAACTACAAATGGCAATGGTTGCCATCTCCCAAAGAAATGGTCAGAAAGTTGAAAATAGGTTTTGTTGCATTTCCACTGAAATGCTCCAAACTAAATCAGGGTGATCATATATCACACATGCATAAACCAACCTTCCCCATCCATCCATCCATTTTGTCTCGCCCTTCAAAATCCACAATTCACAATTGCGACAAAAGGTCACATGTGGTAAGAAATCCACACATTCTCTTTAATTTAGTCTCAAATTCTGGGATAAATCAGGTTGAAGCTCAGAGCTCCCATGGTGTTTCAGTGAAATATATGTCATAATTAAGATTTTTGTTGCGAAGATTTGTGTTGAAAATGTCTTTCAATTAGGACTACACAGAAATGCAAGGCCTGTGATAAGACTGTCCATTTCATTGATTACAATATCAGCTGATGGAATTGTTTATCCTTAAGACCTGCTTCAAATGCAGTCACTGCAATGGACCTCTTGTGGTATGAATTACTTGTCTTTTATCTTTATTTATTATTTTGTAGATGGTATTTTTTTCTCTTAAGTAAAATTTTTTTAGTAAAAACAATTAAAGAAACAGACTGATAAAAGAATTAGATGGTCTTTGAATAGCCCTTTATTTGGTAGCATCAATGAGATTACAAGCAAAGCTGCTAAACTTCACATATTTGTATTGCTGAATGCAAGACTTTAAGACATGGTATTTTAGCTGCCAAGGGCTTATAGATTGCTATAATGAAAAAACTAGGGTCCGTCTGGTTCATGTTTTTAAAAACTGTTCTTGAAAACAATTTTTAAAAACATAGAGAATACATTTTGGTGTTTTCTGAAAACTATTATTATTTTCTAAATTTTGTGTTTTCTGTGTTTTTTAGAATTATAAAAAATTAGGAATAACGTGCTTCCTCCAATATCTACTATTTATATTTGTCCACTTGTCTATAGAAAACAAATGGGCGTGATTATCTTTTATAAAAAGGTCTTAATATTTTAGATTCAAATGTTTGGTGGTCAAATTTTTCTTAAAGATGTTACATATATTAGTTTTGAAGATTATTGTGGTTCTCTTTCCAATCAGGTTTGTAAGATCTTTATTCCATATTCTTTCATAAAATATAAAAAAAAAAACCTATTAACTTAAAATTGCCGAGTAAATGGAAAAAATTACTAAAAAACCTATTAACTATTGCTACATATAGTTTAAAATAAAGATATTTCTTTTAGGTTAAAAAGGATAAGATTTACATGATTTTTATTTTATAAGTCATCGGTTTCATATGTTCATGATCATGAATGATATAGATGAGCAATTACTCTTCCATGGATGGAGTGTTGTATTTACCAGAGCCTCATTTTGAGCAACTCTTCAAGGAAATGGCAATTACAGTATAAAGAAGTTCAATCATGTGAACCCTTTCTTCTTAAATGTACTTGTTAATTTTAATAGAAATATATGTTTAAACTGAAATTTTTAATCTACCAATTTCCATGTTTTTCTTGAGAAAAAAGTCATTTTGAACAAAAAAAAAAAAAAAAAAGCCTATACCATTTTGTATATTTACATGTATCTTTTAATAGGAAGAATTATTTTTACAAGAAAATAATGTAAAAAAATGATGAAGGGTTAGATTCCGAAATTCAATTTTCAAAAGTTCTTGTAATCTAATCACCCATATTAATATCGTTGACTCTTTCTCATCCCATTTATTTAGCTAATAATGGGCTTGTTCTTATTTGTTACATGGGACGAAGCTAATATCAGCTATGCAAGACTGATCCTGGTAATCATCTCAGATTTTTGTTTATGTTAATCCAGAAGGCTTGATCTCAATTCTCATTAGGTTATTTTGTGATTGTATTTGTGATTGTTGTTGCAGTCAAGGGCTCCTAGCAAACTCTCCTCCATGTTCTCGGGGACCCAAGAGAAATGCTCCGTCTGTAAGAAAACCGTGTACCCACTTGAGAAGGTATTCATGTCAAATGATTTTTTTTTCTGATATGTAGTGCTGATGGGTTGTGAGGAGAGGTTAGAAACATAATTTTCATATTCAGCTCAAGGATAGATTTGAGTAAATGATCTTTTTGAAAAACCAAAATTTGAAAGTTGATCCTTCATAGATTTTTTGTCAGACAAAAAATGTACTTGTTTTTCTGGCAAAATAATATATATATATATACCTGCATATATATATATATATATATATATATTTTAATATCTAACCCATTCTTTTAAAAGACAATGTAAATACATGAAATAAAAAAAGATATTTTTGTCCAAAATGAGTTATTTTTCAAGAAAAAAACATGAGAGATGTTAGATTCACAAACTTAGAGTTATTTGATGTCTTTTAGCAAAATATTTATTTTTTTTGACAATGCTAACTTTGAATTCTGATAGTAAACTATCCCTCTTAGAACTCGAACCCGAAGTCCCTCCCCTCCTATGTCTTGCCTTTTTGAAGCGTTGAGAGCGGTCTATTATAAGCTAGACATATGGGGCTTTAATCAATATTTCTAAACTCCGTCCTGAAGCATAACTTTTGGAAAGTTAGTTGTTTAATATAATTAACCGACCTATTAATTGTGAAGTCCATAGATCTAGCCACCTTTCTGCAATTTGTTTCCCATTTTTTTATTTGAAAGGACATGAAGAGCTCTATATGATTTGTTTGACTCTCAAGCATTGATATTGCGACGCCCCAAATCCCGGGGGTCCGTTGACAACCCGTCAACCTATGGAAGGTTTGTGGATGTCGGGTAACTCGACACCATACCATTGACTTCCCTTTTTCTGGGACCTAAGATTTAAAGAAAATTGGGTAGTCTCCTTTATACGGGGAGCTCTACCCAAAATATAACCTATGCAGTTACATGGCAACATGGCCTAATATTATACAACGACCTCCATAGGGTCCACATGTCACAGTAAAATGACCATGTAGGGCCTTTATCATACTCAAACATGTAAGCACATGATTATGAACCATAGTCCATAAGAGTTTAAATTACATCACTCTTATACAAAACATATATCAAAATTAAGCATTCTAATACATGTTTTACAAAATGCAAATCAAAGTCACAATCCGACTTTCTTCTCAATATCGGCCTCTAGTGAGCGCCGTCTCCCTGCACATTCCCTGTACTTGAAAGGGGGTCCCACGACGGGGTGAGCAATGCCTAATAGAGAATAATTCCTATAAGGAGCTATCCGTCTAAGTGCACATACAATGCTCATTTCACACATTTGTTTCAAAGTAAGTATACATTCTATTCAAATGTTTATGCCATGGATGAGAATGTGACTCATAATCTATGTCGAGTCTCACCGACTCTCACACATGCATATGCCAGAATTGTGAAAACCGTCATTATGTTCCATCAATGACCATTTTCCAAAACAAAGTTTTGTTTTCCATAATCAAAATCTGCTGGTGATCTCAAATATCGCTTGTTTTATTCAAATTAAGTGTCGTTTTGTTTCAACTCAAGTGGATATCGAAATCAGACATTTATTCAGAAAGCCATTGGACATTTCGATCAACGAAACATTCAAAGCGTTGGACGATCTTGATCAAGCAAACTATTGATAAACGCTTCAATCAGCCATTGGAGACGATCTTAAGAATGATGCTTCAATCGAACATTGGATCAATCTCGATAATGACACTAATAAAGCATTGAATAATCTGGATAACGCTAAACAAAGCGTTGGATGATCTGATAAACTGCTTTAATCAAAAGCATTGGACATTCTCCGAAACCGCTTGACTCTTTAGGACATTGTCCCTAGACCGAGCTCACACCATCAACACCATACACAATGTTGATTTACAACCATGAAGATCGTGGAGCTCTATTGGACGTCGTCCAATGTATTAGGTCCACCACCCGTTCACCAAGAATGGTGAATGACAACAACCATGCACACCCACCCGTTTTACGCGATGTCCCTGTGCATATGAAATGCAATGCCAATGTGCCATTGCATGCCTAGACCATGCCATATATATGATGAGTGCTATATGGACATTTTAAACCATGTATAAGACCCATCCATTATCTGGACAATCATATCAATTAACATACAATTTCCAAATTAACCACACAATACATGTCGACATATTTTACACATGTATTGACATCTACAGAATCATCACCAAATCAAGCCATGACTTACATTATATTCTGAGCTTAATTGTGACACATGTCCACAAGCCATTTACAAACAGCTTTCATGCAATGGCCTTGTTCATACACAAACACATCACAAGCCAAACCATTAGAACACACAATTTGGCTTCCAACATTTTAAACAATGCATAATACCCATGCATCATTTGGACAATCGTATCAATTAACATACAATTTCAAAATAAACCACATAATACATGTCAACATATTATACACACATATATTGACATCTACAAGTCATCCGCAATCAAGCAATGACTTACATTATACTCTAGGCTTAATTGTGACACCATGTCTATAAATAGCCTACAACCAAGCCATGCAATGACCTTGTTTATACACAAAAACATGCATTTACCTAAGTCTCATGGATAATTATATCAATATGCATATAATTACCAAACAACATACACCAATTTCAAGGTATTAGACTGCGCATATCATCACAACCAAGCAATTTGCACACTTGGGGCTACAATCAAATTTTTGAAAAATATGTGGGCACCAAATGCCATTCACAGGAACATGGCCAGATTCTAGACTCAAGGAACACAAAATTTGGAGTCCTAATGAAGGAGTTATGCAAGTTACAAGCCATAAAAGAAAATCTATGACATTGCGGGAGACTTGTGCTTGTGAGAGGTGCGTAATTTCATCATTTTCAGACACAATATGAGCTCAAATTATATTAACCTATAATGGATGGATTCTAGACTCAAAGGGCTTTCCATAGAATCCAGAACGTGCGAATCGGAGTTCGAACGAGAAAGTTATGGCCGTCCAAAGTTGGAGGCTTCACATGAATAGTGACCTACGCAGCAGCGTGGAAACTACGCAATTTCTTGCATGAGGCACCTTTGGAGCTCCCGTACATGTAGTTTTTCGACCCAAACTCATCTCGAAAACAACCCTTTCAATCGGCGACAAACCTGCCCAAATTGAGACCCTAAATCGACCATAAACATGGCACAAAACCCGTCCAAAACTAAGCCCAAAATCAACTTTAGTTTTAGTTTAGATTTGAACAACCTTGGTAATATAAACAACTATATAATTTCAGCCCTTAAAGTAGTTCGAGAAAACTTGGTCGAACATAGCTGAGATTGACTACATTCTCATGCCAACACTTGTGACCCACACCATAAACCGTCCATCAACCGCTCGCATGAACAGCTTTTTGATTTTGGTAATAACGATCCGAAGTCGATCCCAAAATTTATCATGTCAATATATCTTCATTTTTTTTTCACAACACAACCGCACGTTATTCAACTACCAAGCAATAACACACAAAAGATCCTTGATTTAGGACCTCAATTAAATAAGGTATCATCTAGCCTCAACACACCCTGAACTAGTCTCGGTTTAATCCACTTTACCACTTCCAATTCAGGCCAAAAATAGGCCCAAACACCAAAACACACAACAAAACCCGCAAATATTAGTGCTAGGACCAAAACCAATCTTAAACACAGTCTTGGATTGCCCAAAAATAGTCCCTAACATTCCAACATTTAGTCCAGGTTTGGACCTGAACCTCTTGACCGCACGACCTCGAAAACCCATCCATTAAATAGCGGCTGGGGTATAAATAACCAAAGAAGCCTCTTGAGCGTGAGGCAAAGAAAGACCAAGGAAGTTCCGTGAACACTTCTTGAACCTGAAGCTTTCGACTTCTTGAACCTTCCACGCGAAACCCTGGCGAAACTTGGAGTTTTTGATATTCACGCGTAGCCCTCGTCGAGTACTCCGACTTTAAACCTTGGCCCGTCGGAAGACAACCACTCGATCTCATGGAGTCGTAGAGAGAAGGTGAATTTTCTCCTTCTCTCTTCTCCTCCTCCTTTACCCCGTCGGCCAAAAATGAGTTTTTCTTTCTTTTTTTCTTCCTTTTTGTCTTTCTTGACTTATTTTGATGAGTGGCTCTTAAAGCGCCACGTGTCACACGATCCTCGCTCGGATCCGTTCCTACCCTGAAACAATTTATTTTCATCTTAGTTCAAGTTCAATTTATTTTAAATGAACTTAACTTGAGTTATTTTCTAACTTCCGAGATTCTCGTAAAAATGTAGATCCCTTGGATCAGTCGCGACGACTCACCGCCGGAAAATCGTAAAAATTCCGGTGTCTCGAATTGACGAAACTTACGGGTCATAAGATTTATAAGATGAATCCAAGCTGCGCAACTGTTTCGATCATCAGAGATCTAGAGGAATTTTCTTGACTTCACACAGTACATTCTAACAATTTTACTAATGCTTGCCATTTTCCAGAAAGGGTACAAGTTTTCCGGGTTTCTGAGATATGCCATTATATTATACGTGGGAGGGTGGTATTAAAAAGTTTGAGATTTTAGGAAAGTTGATTGATTTTTCAAGTTCTGTGACAGGTGACGGTGGAGGGAGAATTTTATCATAAATCATGCTTCAAGTGTTCTCACGGGGGGTGCTTCCTCACAACCTCATCCTATGCTGCCCTTGATGGAGTCCTCTACTGCAAGCCCCACTTTACTCAGTTGTTCAGGGAGAGGGGCAGCTATAGCAGTCTCACCAAGACTGCTTCATTGAAGAAGGCCGCTTCTGAACTACCGACTGACCAGAACTCTGAACAAAAGCAGCCGGAAGAAGATCCAACACCAGAACCTGAACCGGAGCCAGGCCACACCCAAGAGCAGTCATAAACTGGGATTTGATTAAAAGACCTGAAAATCCAAATTTGAAAATTTGACCTTTCATTAATTTTTGATTTGATTTTGACGAAAATGACTTTTTTTATTTTCTTACAAACATAACCCCTTTTTTGAAGAGACAATGTAAATATATGTGATGGAAAAGAATATTTTTGTTCAAAATTGATTATTTTCAAGAAAAATATGGGAAAGGTTGAACCATAAATTTAAGATTATTTGGTGCCTTTTAATAAAATATTTCTAATTAATTTCGATTTTTTCTTGTTATTTATTTATTTATTTTTACAAATTCTTGCTTTTGTTTATTTTGTAACACATAAGCAGGAGAGGATTTGTTGCTTAGTCTGTAAAAGACCTTATATCCATATGCGATGTAACTTACAGGAATTCTATAAAAAAAAATTTCTGATTTGTAAGTTTCTATCTCCCTTATAATTTCCAGCAAAAAAGACGGAGGATAGTAATGTTATAAAGTGATATTGGCTATTTTTCATGTTATTTATTTATTCATTTTTACACATTCGTGGAGTATGTTTGTTTTTGGCCTGTTATTGAGCTTCGGAGTTGGTTTTCATAGTAAAAAGCAAGGGATTTTCTGACTTTCGCCCTTAAATTTTTTTTTTAAATTCTTGAAATGGGACAATGAATTTTTTGTTTTGTTTGTATTATTAAATATCAGAGTTTAACCAATTGAGAAGGAAGTCTGGAATTACAGATTCCCAGACTTCAAGATCAGTCAAAGAACTAGCTGCTCTTGCCACAGCGTGGGCTGTTAGTAGATACCCTTCGAATCCATACTTTATTTGCTAGAGCATTGATTGATCTTGGTTAGACACACTTTTTGGTTTCGATATCTTTTGCTGGTTTATTGGGTATGCATATATCTTCTATGGATTTTGATTTGATTGTTGTTTCTCCTATGGGAGATTCTGTTGTGACCAGTAGAATGCTTAAACATTGTTCTGTGATGATTGGTCATTGAGAGATGCCAATTGATTTAGTTCTTGATCTCCAAGACTTTGATGTGATTTTGGGGATGGATTAGTTAGCTTTGTATCATGCCTCTATCGATTGTTTTGGGAAATAAGTGACATTTAGCCTTCCAGGTTAACTTGAGTTCAGTTTTGAGGGGAAACAGGTAGATAAACCATTGCATGTGGTTTGGCTCTACGAGCTAATTCCTTAATTAGAAAATGTTGTCAAGGCTTTTTGGCTAACGTGGTAAGTAATGAGAATGAGGTGAGTTTGGAAGATATACTGGTTGTGATAGATTTTCTTGATGTCTTTCCAAATGATTTACTTGACTTACCACCAAAAAGGGAGGTAGAGTTCACTATTGATTTAGTGACAGGAACAAATCCTATCTTTAAGGTGCCTTATCGGATGGCACCTATAGAGCTTAAGGTGTTAAAAGTTCATCTTCAAGAACTGTTGGATAAGGGTTTTATCAGGCCTAGTGTTTCACTTTGGGAGCCCTCATGTTATTTGTGAAAAAGAAGGATGGGTCAAAGAGGCTTTACATTGACTATAGGGAGTTGAATAAGGTGACAGTGAGGAACAAGTATCCTCTTCCTTGGATTAATGATTTGTTTGATCAGCTACAAGGTGCATGTATGTTCTCTAAGATTGACCTTCGCTCTGGGTATCATCAACTAAGGGTGAAGAGTGAGGTTGTACCTAAGACTGCTTTCCAGACTATATATGGGCACTATGAGTTTTTGGTTATGCCCTTTGGTTTAGCTAATGCACTTGCTGCAGTTATGGACTTAATGAACATGGTATTCAATAAGTACCTACATCAGTTTGTGGTGGTTTTCATAGATGACATTTTGGTGTACTCGAGGAGTAGAGAGGAGCATGAGTTCCACTTGAATATTGTGTTGTAGGCTTTGAGAGATAAGCAGTTGTATGCTAAACTAAATAAGTGTGAATTCTGGCTAGAGAGAATCTCTTTCCATGGGCATGTGGTGAGTAAGGATGGTATTTCAATTGGCATTGGGAAAGTAGATGCTATAGTAGATTGGAAGAGACCTACTACTGTGACTGAGATTAGAAGCTTCTTAAGACTTGTTGGCTATTATAGGCGTTTTATTGAGGTTACGTAGATTGTACCACTTGACCATATTATTTCGAAAAGGAGTTAAGTTTGAGTGAGTAAAGCGATTGTGAACTTAGCTTCAAATAGCTAAAGAACATATTGGTAACAACTCCTACTTTGACTATCCCTTCAGGTTTAGGTAGATTTGTGGTGTACAGTGATGCCTCTCGCTAAGGTTTGGGTTGTGTTCTTATGTAGGACGGGAAGGTTGTGGCTTATGCTTCTAGGCAATTGAAGCCTTATGAGCGAAATTATCCCACTCATGATTTAGAGTTAGTTGCAATAATATTTGCCCTTAAGATTTGGAGACACTTTATGTTTGGTGAAATCTATGATATATATATATATATATATATATATATATATATATATATATCATAAGAGTTTGAAGTATTTGTTTTCTAAAAAAGAATTGAACATGAGACAGAGATGATGATTGGAATTACTCAAGGATTATGATTGTATTATTCAGTATCATATGGAGAAGGTGAATGTAGTAGCCGATGCCTTGACTAGGAAATCAGTTAGTTCGTTAGTAGCTATTAGAGGTTGTCAAAGGTAGTTATTAGAGGACTAGAGGAGTCTACAAGCCCATCTTAAGGTTTTGGCTTCAGGAACACTTGTAGCTAATTTTAGAGTACAACCAGATTTAATTGGGAGGATTATGGCTATACAAAAGAATGACTTACAGTTAGTGCATCTTGTGGAGAAAGTTAAGAAGAGTGCTAAATCTGACTTTGTTTTATCTGATGATGGAATATTGAGGTTAGAGACTTGATTATGTGTACCAAATGATGGGGACATAAGGAGGGAGCTTTTGGAGGAAGCTCATTGTTATAGGATGAATTACACCCAGAGGAGACCAGTGTATAAAAACTTGAAACAAAATTATTGCTGCGATGAGATTATGAAGAGAGACATTACTTAATTCGTAACAGTGTTTAGTGTGTTAGCAGCTGAAAGAGCATCAACAACAATGAGGTCCCTATAGTCGCTTGCTATTCTGAAATGGAGGTGGGGCGCATTACAATGGATTTTGTGACTAGGTTGCCTAGAACTTTAGGAGGTTATAATGCTATTTGGGTGATCATTGATCGATTGATAAAGTCTGCTCACTTCTTGTGACGCCCCCGTCGAGGTGTCTCGTGACAACAGATCAACCCATTGGAAAACCTATGTCTCATGTGAGACTCATACATAGTAAAATAGCCGCGTGTACCACACATCATACTCATCAAAATACATTCCAACTATATTGCCATAGTTCGAGTTGATTACATCGGCTCTTAATACCAACATATTTTAAGATTTACAATGTTAATACATGTCATACAAAATAAATACCAAAAGCCACAATCAGGTTTCTTCTCAAGCGACCTCTAATGGCGTCTTCGAACACTCCTTGTACCTGAAATAGCTGATCCTAGGCCCGGGGTGAGCAATGCCATTAGTGATAATCTCCTACAGGTTACTCCGCTAAGTGCACATGCAATGATTCAACATAAACACATTCGAAAATAGTCCTACTTAAATAATACATGATATGGATGAAATGCAACTCACCCTTCCATTTCTCGAGCCGTCACCAGACTCCCTCACGCATGCCTAAGCCAAATGTGAGAAAACATCGTTTTCAAAACAAAAGCTTTTTGTTCTTGAAAACATCATACTGAGTTTCGGTAAATATATTGGACTACCCTCCGAGGCGAATTGCTAGATCATTTTCGAAACGATCGTAAGGTCAGCCTCAGAGATGAAGCTGATGGACACTCTCAAGCCAATTCTTCGGAAAATCTTCCCTTGAAATTCCTTTCACAACCACTTTCATTTTTCATTTCTTTCGTGCCATGCACTCACACCTAATTTTCTAGGTTGCCCCGGAGCATATGAAATGCATTATACCATTTCCAAACAATTCATTTTAATATATAAATCATGTATGTACTAATATAAATTTACCCACATGCATCATGTCATTCAATTCACATACTAATCACATGTTATTTATTCTTATCAATAACATAAAAATTAGCTCATATGGGCTAATCACAATTTATTTCCAATGGCTTACACACACTTATAATTCTATATAATTCATCATCATGTTAAAACATTTAATTATATGCATTAACAATTTCCCTTTTTTTTCACACAATTCAAGCCATCCAATTCGAGCAATATTTTGCTTGAAACACACATGAATCAATTTCAGTCCAACCAAGCAAACCGGCCATTCATTTTTAAGCAATAGTATGCAAAAACACATAGTTTTCGAGTCCAATCAAGTAGCGGAATTTGTTTTTAACAGTCCCCCAAAGAAAGAAATGACGATGGAGGTATCAGTGGAGCGACCCTCTCACCAAGCATTGGTTCTACTTTGTGGAACCGAAATTCATGGCCATATCCAACCCAAAAACACCCAAACCATAATTTATTACATAAATTATCACGAGCATGAAGCAGTCACAAACTATCAAAAACGGGTTCAAAATTTCCAGCGATTCGGTCCCGAGTTTTGGGGCCAGATCAACGACCACTCCTTGGCCTCCAAATCCAACCATATCATTTACAAAGCTCTTAAAAACCGAAAATAACCGATTAGGAGAAGACCCCTACCTCCCGGAGTTGTCAAAAATCCACAAAACCGGTGCCCACGCGTAGCCCTTGCCGCGTAGAACAACTTTGCTTCATGGCCTGAAGAGATCCGATGGTCCAAACACCGGGAAATCTAGAGAGAAGTTTCACTTTATCTCTCTAAAAACCCTCCATTTTCAAAAATATTCTCACCCCTCTCACCTACTACACGTCTCAGCCAAAATGGAGAAGAAAGCTCTCCTTTTTGTCCTCATTTGCCACGTCGAGGATTACAATTGGCTCATTAGTTCTTATCACTTAATCCACCAATCATTTGATTTTCCTCATTGGCATCGTCTTATGTGTGGAAATTTTAAACTTGAGCTCAGGATTGACTGAATCTGCACCCTGACAACAGCGCGTGAGCCACTGAAATGTGCCAAGTGTCCTTCTTAGGCTCGTTGCCTCGAGAAAAGCGTCACCAATTTTGATTGTCTGAGATTCGACGAATTCTACGTGGTAGCTAGATTTTATTGAGACGATTCAACGGTGAAGTATGTTTCATCATCCGAGATCTAGAAAATTTGGTTGACCGAAAAATTACCATTTTGCCCGATTTTGAAAATTGGATTTTCGAGTTTCCTTCTTACTATGAAGGTTAGTTTCCATGGATTGGTTAGCTTCTCTTTATGTCAAGGAGATTGTGAGGATGCATGGTGTACCAATTTCTATAGTATTTGACAGAGACCCCGTTTCATTTCCCGATTTTGGCATAGCCTACATAAAGCCATGGGTACTAAGTTGAATTTGGTACTACTTTTAGTCCACTCGGCGTTGGTCGGTCGAAAATTGATTAAGATTTTGGAAGATTTGTTGAGAGCTTGTGTTCTAGACCTAAAAGGTAATTGGGATGATCACTTGCCTTTGGTGGAGTTTGCATATAATAATAGTTTTCAGTCTAGCATTGGGATGACACTGTAACACCCCGAAATATACCATAGTCGTTTTTAGCATGTTTAGGGTATTTTTTAGGTATAATTTGAAATTTTCATAATTTAAATGCAAAACGTGAAATCTGAGAAACCCGGAAATAAGTAAGAGTAAATTTGTAATTTGTCAAATTGGGACACAAAAGTCATAAGATAAAAAGATGTGAGGCTATTATAGAAATAACATAACTTGTGGAGCAAATAGAAAAGAGTTGAAGGACTAAAGTGCAATAAAAGGAAACTTAAGCCAAATTAATGCATTTTTATGGCCAAACACAGCCTTAACTCCAAAATGAGGATAAGACCAATTTTGGTCTCTCATTGGGTCATTTTGGGAGCAAAAATGTGAAGAAGAGAAGAAGAAGAAGAAGAGGAGGAAGAAAGGTATGGAACTAGATTTTGTGGCGGAATACCATATCAAGCTGATTACACGTTTTCAGATGGGATTTTAGTTTGCTCCATTTCTCAGGTTTAGTTAGAATTCATCCTAACCCTAGATTTGTTGAAAGTTGTCATAAAACCCTAGTTTGTATAAGATGAGTATGATGTATGGATTCTCAAGTTATGGTGTTTGGAGACATGTTCGTGTTAGGAAGTTAACCTAACTTCTTTACAAGAGTTTTTCCACTCGTTTGGAAAACCCTAAATTATCTCTATATTTGGCCTGGGTCAGATTGTGAACCCATTCAGAGTTGTTTTCTGCACGTATATGGGTTATTTTAGGTTTTTGAGTTGGATTTATGGAAAAAGGGACTAAATCATCAAAAATATGGGAAAGTTGTTGGTCCCACAGCAAGTAAAGACCCACACAAAGAATGGGAAGGCCCACACTATAGGAATGTTAATACTACGGCAGGTCAATGGGAGGCCGGTCAAGCCTCTGTTCACACGCCGCGGGCGCCACCTGCTCACAACATGGAAAATCGCCGTGTTTTGGTTTCTTTTGTTTTGTTTTGTTTTTCCTATGATTCAAGGACTTGTCTATCGACTAATGAGGATCCTATATGTATGAAAGCGGTCCATTCATGTTTCAGAATGTAAAGGAAAACCATACCGCATCTTGCCACCATGAGCGTAGTTCAATGATGGCAACCAAATGCCTCTATGATAATATCCTAAGTTTCCGAACACATATAATTGTAGGAATGCCTAAGACCAAATATCAAATGACACGACACTTCGTTATGTGGAAGCCGCACGCTCGACAAGGCTTCCAAGATTCCCGCTAATGCTACGTATTACTTCGCTAATGCGGCACGCAGACGCTCGATTAGTGCTTCAAGACTCTTGCCAGTGCTAATGAAGCACTTCTCACGTAGGCATGCACATTCCGGGATAAGAAGTGCTCGACACTCCCTCGGGCTATGCCACAAACACTTCCGGCTACATGGGCGCACGTTCCGACCGCCCGCTCAAGACTGCCATGCGCTACGACACCCGCGCATCGGCACTTCCACCTTCGGGCATCATCGTCAGGTCCTAATCACTTCTTATTACCGGTCTAGGTAATCCAACAGTTATATGATAGAGTCCAATAAACTTAACAAGGTTAAAGAATAAGCTCCGAGTACTAATGGGTACTTCGTACAAGCATATGCCCGAACTCCTAAATGAGAGATCCGAACAAGCATAAGCATAAGCTCTCAGAAGACTTACGGGTACTTCGTCTAAGTATGTCGGGTAACTCCTAATGAGATCCGTATAAGCATAAGCCGGGGTAACCTCACGAGATCCGTATAAGCATGGGTTTCTGCAACCCTACGACCCATATAAGCATAAGCCGCAACTCCTACGGAGATCCGTCATATAACCGCTATAAATACAAGTATACGCATAAGTTTGTTATATGAATCACATTGTTCTGATATCTCATCGTTATATGCTTCTATTATGCAAGAGTATGAATGCATGTGCATATATATAAGTTATATGTCTCACCTGCCGCAGTTTAGCACCTGGTTTTTAATCCTCGTAGTACGCAGAGGATCGTTTACGATCTTTCGCATATTGCTGGGCTAGGATACTAGTTAGAGTACATCATCAGAGGTTTCAAGGCCTCGACTACGTGAACGTAAATTTATAGTTTTGTATACGTATGTAACAGGACTCCAAACTGCTTGTATTGACAATCGTAAACACCAATACTGGTAGTTTTATTTTCAGATATGTTATCGTGATTCGCGAGGCAAGACGCCCACCAACGTCTCGAAAATCAGTAAAGAGTCCCAAAGATGCCTCGCAACCCCTTTCACCGCCAGGGAACCATGACAGAACCTTTTGAGGGGTTGTATGGTAGGAGATGTCGATCTCCTATTTGTTGGGATGATGTAGGAGAAAGAAACCTTTGGGGCCCGAACTTGTGCAAATGATAGTGGAAAAGATAACTTTGATCAAGGAAAGACAAAAGACAACTCAAAATAGATAGAAAAGCTATGCTGATAATCGTAAGCGAGATATGGAGTTTGAGGTAGGTGACCACGTTTTCTTAAAGGTTTCGCCTATGAAGCTTGTGATGAGATTTGGGAGTAAAGGAAAGCTTAGTCCTCGTTTTGTGGGTCATTTTGAGATACTAGAGAGAGTGGGCCCTGTGGCTTATAGAGAAGCATTGCTGTGACACCCCAAAACCCGAGGGTCCCATTTGACCATCACAACTCATGGAAACTCGTGTCTCATATCATGAGACCCATATATGAGTAAATGACCCACTGTGTGGCCCATCATCATACTCGTCCATACGGTTACAAAACCATACATTTCTATAGATCTAAGAGTTATTACATCACTCCTAATACAAAACATATATTAAAACTAGTCGTTCTAATATATACACAAAACAAGAATCAAGGCCACGCTTCTACCCGCCTACATAATCCCAAATTTCAAAGGAGCTGCCGTCACTGCTCGTCCCAGATTTCTGAAAGCGGTCCTAATGACTGCAGGAGCTAATGCCCATTAGGATAAATCCTATAAGGGCTATTTCCCACCTAGGGTGCACACAAAGAAATGATCATTTGATAACGAAATCAACCAACCACATGTTAATCCGCAATGAAAATTCGCACATGAGGATCCCACTATTACGCGCAATCACGGTCCTCCGACCACCACCCTAATGCAAGTGCCAATGGAAATCAAGATCGAGTCGGGCTTAATTTATCTCACAACCCGTAGTCTATGATATTTATTTCAACGCTTCGTGTCTCGGGCAACAAAACTTTTCGGTCTCAACGCGGTCTCTTACACCCTCCCGACATTTTTCTAAGCCACCTGCGGATACGCCGCTCAACCGTGTTTTCGTTTTCACCCGAGGGAGTATCTATACCCTACTTGCTACGCTCGACACATTTCATTTTTTTCATTTTCGTTTAACGCTGTGGAACTCAATTAGACTTCGTCCCATTCCCAAGCCCACACGATTCAACACCAAACGCTAGCACAAATCGCACTCATGTACGCATTCTCATGCAATGTGGTGTTACCGCACACCAATGCAATGCAATTCAGGTCATTGCACTCAAACCTACGACCAATGTATGAAGACCTCTACATGGACATTCTACACCTTACACTATGTGTGCTATGAACACTCATGTCTAATGCATACAACATTTCATATATCTCGGGCCAACATCAACAAAACATGCGCCATGTTAATATTCCACACATTCAAATCGCACATCACATAAGCATGCACTACATCTTTCTATCATTCCGCTTCATTCATATCAACACATCTTCAAGCATATTAACATAATTCCCACTCATTACTTAGGTAATGCCATAACTCATATTCCCAAGCTGAGACATAGTATGTCAATCATATAGCCTGCTACATGCCAAGAAGTGGCCATGTTCAAGCACAACACATTACAACCCAATGTTTTTGAAACACCCATATTGATAACAATTACTCAGTTTTTCAGCACAGATGTGAGCACCTATTTCAACTGAATGGCTTATGGCTAGATTCTGGACTCCATGAACTTTCCATAGAGTCCAAGAACACCAACCTGAGTTCTGATGCAAGTTATGGCCTAAACAACTAGGCTAAACCCAGAAAAATCCTGCATGTTAACCATGTAAGCAATGATACACCAAACTGATTTCTTTCTGGGCCTAAGAACCCAGAAAAATTCTGCATGTTAACCATGCAAGCAATGATACACCAAACTGATTTTTTTTCATTCTAAGAACCCAGAAAAATTCTGCATGTTAGTCATGCATGAAAGCCATAAAATTATGCATGTTTTCTCATGCATACACATTACACCAAACTGAATTTCTTCAGTCTAAAAACCCAGGAACATTCCCTGCATGTTAATGCATACAATAATACACCAAACTGAGTTTTCTTGATCTAAAACTCCAAACATTCTGCATGTTAGTCATGCATGGAAGCCCAGAAAATTCTGCATGTTTTTCATGCATGCAATAATACACCAAACTGAGTTTTCTTTGATCTAAAAACCCAAAAGATTCTACATGTTAGTCATGCATGAAAGCCCAGAAAATTCTGCCTGTTTTTCATTCATACAATAATACACTAAATCGGGTTTTCAGTCCTAAACCAGAAAAACAGAAAGTATGGTACAACATCACAAATTCAGTCTTCAAACCCAGAAAATTCAGCAAGTACAACATCACAATTTCAGTCTTAAAACCCAAAAAATTCAGCATGGACAACATCACAAATTCAGCATGTTATTCATTCAAACAATCCCATAGCAAACTCCAACCAAATGCCATTTCCATGGCTCCCAAACAAGGAAATAAACTAAAGAGTAAAGATCTCACCTTCTTGAAGTGTGTAGACCGCTTCTTGATCCACCCAACCGAAACAATGGGGGAAAAGCTTCCTCCTCCTTTTCTTCCTTTCTTTCTTTCTTTCTTTCTTTCTTTCTCTCTTTTCTTTCTCCTTCTCTACGAATTGTTTGGAATCTCTCCTCCAACTCCAAAGTTGGTTCGACTTAGCAGGCCACCTAACACAGTTTTGTTTGACACTTGGTCAACTTCAAGACCAAGTGTTCTCCATGCCACACTTAACCCACTTTCATGCTCATGTAATGAGGGTGGTTTCGACATTCGTCCCACCCAACTCATGCAATCCTAGGGCATGACACTCGCCCACCCATGTGCCAAGTGTCTCCATGCAAGTGCCATGGCACCCCATGGTCGCCCATTTCGCCTCGAAATGCGTGCAAAACCGACGCCTCGACCGACGCAGTTCGCTTGGTTCAACTAGACGGCGAGATGATTCTAACGCGTGATCCGCTTCATCATCCGAGGTTCAGAGAAAGATCTAGGTTTTGTTCAGACTGCTCGTAAGAATTACCGATTCGCTTCATTAAAAAAACGCTTTTCCCTGTTTCATTCCCTTAAAAGGAATTCATCCGACATTCCCACATATATGCACACACAATCAAACACATGGCTATGCAATGAACATTTAAAACATTAATGACAAGAAAACACACCTTCCCATCAAGAAGAAGGATAGCTCGGTGCGCACGTTGTCCTCGCGTGTCCCATGTCGCCTCGACTTCTCGCCACAAAGACTCGCTTCTCACTGCCTTCCACGCAAAACCTGTTTCCTAGCCATCATCCATGATACGCACCGGTCTCTCCTCGAAGGTCCCATCAAAGATCAACAACAAGCTCTCCTCAATCCACTATACAGCTGGATCCGAGGTACTCCGAGCATGTAGACGTGAAGCACCTCATGAACACTAGACAAACTCAGGGCAACGCCAACCGATACGCAATCGCGCCCCACCCCTCTCGAGTACTCCCGGCGGGTCCAATGTACCCTACGACAACTTCCCTCGTTCGAACTGACCACTCCTCTTAGGCATCACCTTCAAGAGAAGACATGATCACCCGCCTCAAACTCTGTGAGGTCGTCGTCAGATATCAGAACTCTTTTCACGCCTTGTTAAAGATGAGACGCTCAGATCATGCTACCCACCTTCGAGAGTCTCTAATCAAATCTGCACTAATGATTAGCTCTCTCCCACCTCTATCCATATCTGATCGACACGCCTCCCGTAGAGAGCCCCATGTGGTGCCATCCGAATACTCGCCCGATAACCGTTATTGTAGGCTTAACTCTACCAAGGGCAAGTGCTCCTCCCAACTACCCGAGATCCAGACGCATGCCTCGTAGTACGTCCTCTAAAATCTGAATAGTCCGCTTGATCGACCATCCGCCCGAGGGATGAAGTGCCAGATTCATCGAAGTCGCACCCCCATGGCCTTTTGAAACTCTTCCAGACCGAGCGCCAAATCGAGGATCCCGATCCGATACTATGGAGACTGGAACTCCATGTAATCGTACTATATCCCGTATATACAACCTGCAGAATTCCTCCAGTGTGAAGGTCATCTGCACGGCCAGAAAATGTGCCGACTTGGTGAGTCGGTCCACTATAACCCATATCGCATCATGCTTCCACGATGTCCGTGGCAAGTGAGTCATAAAGTCCATCGTGATGTGCTCCCACTTCCACTCCGCTATCTCCAATGGTCGGAGTAGCCTTGTTACCTTCAGTGCTCAGCCTGACCGGGCACGTGAGACAATCGGGCTCTGACAAAATCCCCAACATGCCTCTTCATCCCGCCCAATAATATCACACGGCGTCATGATACATCTTCGTACACCCGATGCACAAATGGACCGGGAGCAATGGAACTCCTTGAGGATCTCCCCCCTCAAATCCGTCGACTAGGGGACCACAACCCGCCCCCTATACCTCCAAGACTACCATCCGTAGATGGTCCAGCCTTCGTCCGTCGCACCTAACTCCGTACTACTCGATGGATACCCAGTTCTCAAGGCCCTTCACTCCTGACTCTATCATCGCTTAGCAGAGACCTGTAGCCATCATACTTCCTTAAGGTACCGAGCTCGCCATCGTATTGCAATCAACTCTCATCGCTCGAAAGACCGCTTACCCTGGGTAGCTATACTAGCCAAGACTGTGACTTTCATTAAGCGCATCGGCCACCACATTTGTGCCTTTGACGATGGTAATGTGCGAAGTCGTAATCTTCCAAAAACTCCATCCATCTACGCGGTTCTCATGTCGGTCTCGTCATGAAGATGTATTTCAGACTTTGCGGGTCCGAAACACCTCGAACTGCTCACCATATAAGTAGTGGCGCCTAAATATTCGGGCGTAAGACTACTAGCCCAACTCCATGCCGGCGCTGGGGACTTTGCCATGATTCTTCAACTCCGCCGAGAACCATAAGCCACAACCTTTCCCCGGATCGCATCGAACACACCCCGGCCGTCTCTTCAAGCATCACAAAGATAGTCTGTGGTACCTCCGTCCCTTTCCGGACTATTAGATAGAGCCGGTGTTTCCCTTAATTCCCCGAACGCCGTCATATGAGTCATCCCATACAAACTGACCTCCTTCCGGTCAATCTTGTTACAGTAATCGCTAGCCTGAGAAATCCCTATAAACCTCCCAGAATACCCCCGCCAATCCCAAGAAAACTACATCTCGAAGATTCCACTTCGATTTCCCTCTAACTCATCACACAAACCAACTCCTCCCTCGGTCCACCGACATGCCCAAGCCGATACCATCGTGTCCCAAGAAACCCACCTCGCCAGCCAAACTCGCACCTCACCGAACTCGCACAACTGATGATCCCTCAAAAGCTGTAGTACGATTCTCAAGTGATCTTCATGCTCCACCTCCGATTGAAAGTAGATCAGGATGTCATCAACAAAGACCACCACAAATTGATCTAAATAGGGTTGGAACACCCTATTCATGAGGCCCATGAATGCCGCCGGTGCATTCGTCAATCTAAAGGGCATCACCGTAAACTCAAAGTGCCCATACCGCGTCCTGAATGCTGTCTTAGGGATGTCTGTAAAACTCATAAAATTTCCTCTAAACTTGGTTTTGTAGGATTATTGATTAAAAGCAAGTGATTTGGCAAGAAATGAGCAATATATTTCCAAAAGAAGAGTCAACCGAGAGTCTCACAGCGCGCTACTGGGAAGATTAATTTTTCTGTACCATCTGGAACAACAAATGGTTCAAATTCCCTCATGATTGCATTCTACATTCAAAGAGCTTTCCAACGAGTACTCACACTCCCAAATCCGAGTTAAACGTAAGGCTATTTCGATAAGTTTGAGAAGAAAAAACAGTTGCCGGCTGGGAGCATGTCGCTAAGTATGTCGCGATCAGAGGCGATGTCGCTGAAGCATGTCATGGTCAGAAGTATGTCGCGAAGTATGTTCACGACAGAAATGGTGTCACTTACTTAACCCGTACGCGACTGTAAATGTCGTTAAACTTGAAAGGCCAAAAATTGAGTTTTGACCTAATTTCAAGCCCATTTCACCCTAGACCATATATATGCTCGCTTTAGGTAAAGAGGCAAGCGGAAGATCGAGGCTCTCTCATGGGGTTTCTCTCTAGACTCCGCCATTTTTCCGCTTTTTTTCTCAGAGATTTTATTTGTTTTAGATTGAGAGCAGTTTTAGAGCGTATTTTTGTTTCTATTGAAGAGATTTCTGTCGTATATCGTAGATTCATTTCACCAAGGTTCGCATGCTGATTGAAGCTAAAATCTGGATTTTCTCTCTCATGGGTTTTTCTCTCTAAACTGCTCATTTTTCTTAGTTTTTGCTGCATATTTTTATTTTTAATAGATCTTAGAATAGTTTTCGAGCAGATTTTTATTTCTATTGAAGAGATTTTGCGCTTCGCATCGCATATTCAATTTATTTAATGACAGAGGTGAAGATTTAAGCCAAATCTGGGTTTTTCTTCTTGATTTCTTCTTCATTTTCTTACTTTTGTTTGATTAGTGATGATTGAAACTAAAGAATGGAACATTAAACACCCTGTGGTCGGGATTAATTGTCGAACAATCAGATTAAGTAGCTTTTTCGCTATTTTGTGGGTTTGAAAACTAAATTTATATAATTGGTATAGTTCATATATTGAATTGTTCGGAATATTAGTAGCTTATACCCACAAAAGAGTTGTATCTTTGCTCGATTTCTGTGAGGCCCTCCGAGTGACAATGCAGATGGAGATTCCCGAGAGTAAAGAGCTTAACTTCAGGTATGCTGTAATTAATATCTGAACTAATGAACTCTGAAAATTACTTTGATAGATCACCAATTTACTCATGGTGTGAGAGGATTAATTAGATGATGTATCAATTTTAGTTGATCGAGGTTTCTCCTAGTCCGATGAAAGGATCTTGATCCCGTGTCCAAAGATCTCGATCAAGGAGATAGAAAATTTTATTAGATTTGAAGGATTCAGATACCACTACATCGAGAAGGCTTGCAGACATCCCTGCCTATGGGGGCAAGAATTCTTCGCCCCAAGAAACAGGTCATGAAGTATCGAAAAAGAAAAACAATCAAATCTTAAAGAGTGCCAAATTTACAAGTAGCTACTTAGACCCATTTGTCTCCGAAAGGAATATGGATCTCTAACTAGTGAAACAGTAAGGGTGTGAGAGAAATCCAAGCTATACTATCGCTTCTGACAAATCTAGAATTCAACTTCACAAATGTTGCACTTTCAAGGAAATGCAAACTGCTTTGAAAATAATTATCCCCATCCCCAAAGGGACTCTCTCTTCATATCTTTTAGAATTAAGTAGTTGTTTATTTGGTAGATTTTTAGGATTAGTTTTAAATCAGTTTTTGTTTCAATTAAATTGATTTTATTCGACATCCTATTTGGTCACCTAAATAGTGAAGAGCCCTTGCAATCGGGGTGATCAAATTCCAATTAGAGAGAACCTCCAATCCTCTGGCAATGATATCCCGACCCTAGAGTCCACTTTACATTTATATGACTCGTGCAATCTATGGAAAGGGGTTGAGTGTTGGTAATACTTTTCATTTCAGTTTTTGAGTATACTTACTTTTGTTTCAAATCAGTTTTTGAGTATTTACCACATTCACTCCCTTGGCCATATTTTCACATATACATCATTTGGTCTCTCTTAACAAGTTTTTGGCGCCGTTGCCGGGGATTAGACAATAGTCCTTTGGTAATAAAGAGTCATAAATTTGTATGTCTTAGGTCACAATGTTTAGAAAAATTAAAAAAATAAATAAATAATATAGAGAAATTTTATTTAACCAAACTTGAAGTTTTGCTTGTCCTCAAGCAAAGAAAAGGTTTCTGGTCTCCTAAGCAATGGAAGAGAAGAGTTCATTTCACCCTTTTATTTAACCAAACTGAGTAATTAAGCTTTGCAAGGTATGGATATGTGTCTCAAGAATTACCTCATAAGGAATATAGAGAATAAGGATCAAGATAATTTGGTTCATTTTAATAGTGAATTACTCTCATAATAGACAAATTTGAGACGTGCTCACTAGTGTGTGTGTGTGTGGTCTTCCCCTATCCAAACAATTGCAAGCTAGATGAGTGTATGAGAATTGAGATAAGTATGTGTATCTCCCAAGATAATTTATTTAGGTTCCATAGGCTTGTTGTTCTTATCACTCTCCACTAATGTAGGCACAACTCTCAAGATCAAGCAGTCTTTATGCTTGTAATGTAAGGCTCAGTAAGGGTAGTCGAAAGTAGTCATTTTAGGCTAAAACTTACCCAAACATACATATTTTTCTGCATTAACAGCTCCTACTCCATCCTGATTCTTACCATTAGCATAGTGACACTCTCAAACACCCCAAAATCTGTTTAGGTGCATCCTTCCGCTCTATATCACTTCGCACGCTCCCATTCTTTCAACAAACACCAAGAAGCTCTTTTTTAAGACAAGGTTATTAGAGTAGTCCAAATGTCAAAACCCCTTAAGCTTTCTATCAACCCTTAGCGAGCTTTAAATCAATAGCTCCCCAAACCAATCGGGCCTTTAGGGTATTAGGTGTTAAGACACCCCTTAGGATTTACTACGGAAGGAAGGTTACGAGGCCAGACTCACTCTTTCCTTGGACTTTTTATTGTATTTTTGCTTCTTTTACACTTGATATTTTTCTTTTCTTTCTTTTTTTTTTTTGACAACTTTTGATTTTCAACTTAACTCATTTTCTCAACCACTTGAAGTTATTTTCCTATGGAAAATAACTCTAAACTGCTTCTTTCACCACATTCTAATTATGTTCAAATTCATGTTATGGGTGAGTTTGGTTCTTTATTGAGGGATAGTGATGTATAGGAAGGTTATTGGCTTCAAACTTGGTTCTTTTTATAAACATAATTTTGGCTCTTTAAGGCTCAACATCTTGGTACTAGAGGAAAATGCATGTGCATATTGATAGGGTTAGCTTGAAAGGCACAATCTTTCCAAGGATGACCTATATCATTTCTCAATTGTTGTTGTTTGTGATTTCGCTCAAGCGATAATAGAACAAGTTCTAGAACCTATGGAGATCAAAATTAGATGGATTCTCATAAACCTTCTAACCCAAGCAAAAACTGCTTTTTCAAGGGCAATTTTAGTGACCACGTGCATGGATTTTGAGAAACCAATGACTAAATAGCCTATTAAAGAGATAACTCATTGCCATTAAGTCCTATTACATCTTCAATATTGTCCATATGCAAGGGTTCATTTATGGTCCTATTGACATCACAACAACCTAAGAAAGTCCATTAACTCAATAAACTCTAACTAAAAAAATATACCAAACTAAGATGTGTTAGAAGCATCAAACAAAGTCATTATCCGTAAAAGCACTAGAAAATTTCATCTTCAAAGTTGTCATTTGCAACATTTGGGTGTGATATGACAAACTAACAAAAATAAACACCCCAAAACTTTGAGATGAACATTATCCTAAATGTCTAGCAATGATCAAAAGGAAGTAATAAAGTAAAAGGGTAATAAAGAGAGTTGAGAAAAGGAACCTTCAGAGTCTCTGCCACTTTGAATAGGAACCTTGATGATTTTCTAGACATTGACATTAGTGTACTACCCTGATATACCTTGCTTCTTGAGCCATGAAAGGGCTTTGGAGATTTTCAAACACTTGGTGTGCACCAACTCCTTCACCTCAAATGAGTGAGTTTTGATTCTTCAAACCTCCTTCAATACATGCAAATCACTCCACAATCAACAATGATCCCAATAAAGAACCTAAAACAAACAACTACACAAAATTTTCTTCCATTGTAACTCCTTGATGCTTGAATGATGGATGGAAAATTGGGGTTCAACAAAGGTAAGGTTGTGGGTTTTTGTGATGGGTTTTGGAAGCTTGAAGATGATGGAGATGGATTTGGGGAGGAATGTGATTTAGATTTGAGGGATGGGAAATGAATTTGAAAGTGGTTGAAGTTGCAAGGGCTTGAGGGAAAGAGTATGGCAAGATAGAGTATAAAGTAGGAAGAAGAAAATGGGCTTTTAAAGGGTTAAAAGCCTCTCTGCTGGTGGACTGTGGAAAGAATACGTCAAGAATTCTACCCAAGACTCGCTTTTTATCCAACTTGTTATACTCATATCTCCTTCATTTTAGCTCGGAATTGGATGTGTAAGGACTCGTTGGAAAGCTCTTTCAATGTAGAATGTGCTCATGGGATGAGGTGAACCATTTGGAGCCTTAATCAATACAGAAAAATCAGAATGTTCAATGCTGTCTAGTGTGAAGATTTCTTGACTCCTTAGGTCTTCCTTGCTTGCCTCGCCCATATCACTTGGTTAATCCTTCAAAAGTCCTTCATGCTATCAGGGCCCCTCCCAATTAGGAAAAACCTTTTTTGTTTTGGCTCTCATCACATGATTAAACTCATCTCTTGTCTTCACCCTCCTCAAGCATGATCATGAACCTTCCAACTTTATATTTCGGGCCAATTTGGTTCTTTTCATCTCAAAACCTAAATTTGATGAACATCTCCACTCCATTTTTTTTCTTTCACACTTCAAGCACCTAATTATCCAACCACTTTCAACTTGCCTTCGCTCTTAAACTAGTCATGACAACATGTTGAGCTTCAAACTTATCTTATTATAAAAACACTAACAATAAATGTTAAACACCGAATTTTCATCCCAAGATTAAAAAACAAAGAAACAAATAAATACAAATTCAAAAATAGAAAGCAAGAAAAGAGAATGGATAGAACTTTATTACCTAGCTTAGGTTGCCTCCTCAAGAAGGTTCTTTCTTTTTAGAGTCCAAATTTAGACTCATTGAAAAGTACTAGTGCTTCCATTCGACCAATCATTCATCTGGGAAAGTACTTCCTCTTCATAACCATTCCACTGCTGATGTTTTCTTTCGTACTAAGAGGGAAAGAAACTCAAAATCCCCTTTAATTATGGCTGATGGTTTAGCCACAATTTCTTCAAAACACCCTCTATAGAAGTAGATGTAAACACACGCGCGATGGGACTGCTCTAAATATGTGCCCTTGATCGCTGTCGCTGCACCTTTCTCGCACATGGCTCTTCGCCTCCATCAAAGGTAATGGTCAGTGAAGACTTGATCTTGCGTTCTCTCACCCATAAAGCAAGGTGAGCTCCCTTGTTGGATGTCAATCCATGCTTGGCTTGAGGAAAGAAGTGGTCTTCTTAGTATATGAGAATTTGCAATCTCTTCAATGCCCCAAGTCACAAATCCACGGAAGGTAATGTGTCAAACTTCACCAAGACGCTTTCAATAGCCACCACTTGACTTTTCTTCTTCAAATGTCAATTTATCCACTAATGACTTTTCATTCTCTAAGTTGCTTAGAGTGCCTTTTCTCAGCCTCCATCTCATTTTCACTTTTCTTCCACAAATTTCGTGGATAGGAAATTTCTTCACACTGCTCAAAGGAGTATCAATGCATTCTTTGGGATTTGGCAAAGTGTTATTTAGGAGAGGTCCTAGAGAATTTTTCCTTTGAATGCTTGGACCAAGCATCCTATTTGAGCTTCTACATTTTTCAATCTAGCACTAGTGTTGACTCGAAGGCATCTTAAACTGAAATTTCGCTCATGAAGATTAATCATTTTCGTTCTCCATGTAGATAAAAATATGCTCCTTAACGAGACAACTCTTCTTCCTCTTGAAATGTGATTTGAACTCCTTGATAAGGCAATAATTCTTGTTCCAGTGAGGAGTCATTGTGAATTCTTCGTCCAATCAGACAAAGAAGTGTTCAAGCTTGGCTTTCTATGGAGGCAATCTATCTTCTATTGAATGTTCCTCCAAGTACCAACAACAAGAAGAAAAACAAAAGAAAATAAACTACAAAATACTAATAATAAAAAAAAATTAACTAAGAAACAAATCAATGTCCAAAAAGATAAAATAAAAATAAAATTGCCTAAATTAGCAAATTAATTGCTCTTCAAAATGTCAACTTCCAATGAGAGAAAGGAACTGCGCTAACCCTAAGAACGGCGCCAAAACTTGTTATCGACCACAAGACATATAAATTTATGACACTATTAACAAAGGACTATTGTCTAATCACTTTGCTAGACCCGCGCTAAAACTCAGAAGTGAGACCAAATGACAAGATAAGGTGAAAATATGGGCTGATGGAGGAATGTGGTAAATACTCAAACCGACGGGAAACAAAGTAAGTATAATTAAAAACTCAAATGAAAAGTATTACCAACACTCAACCCTTTCCGCAAGTGTACTCGTCATGCTGGGCACAAAGTGGACTCTGTGGAGTCCCATATCGCACTCACGAGGATCGGGAGGTTCTCTCTACTGAATTTGATCACCCCGACAAGGGCTCTTCACTATTTAGGCTTACCAAGTAGGATGTCGACAAAATCAATTTAATTGAAACAAAACTGATTTAAAACTAATCCTAAAATCTACCAAATAAACAACTACTTAATTCTAAAAGGTATGAAGAGAGTCACTGTGATGGGGATACTATTTTCAAAACAAGCTTTGCATTTCAAAGGCAACATTTGTGAGTTGAATTCTAGATTTGTCCAAGAGCAATGTAGTATAGCTTGGATTTCTCCAAACACCATACTTCACTAGTTGGATCCATATTCCTTTTTCGTATTGTAAATTGGCTTAAATAGCGTTTGTAAAATTCGACACTTTAAGATTTGATTGTTTTTCTTTTCAATATCACAACCATTTCTTGTGGATCAAGAATTCCTTACCTATACAGACAAGATAATGCAAGCCTTCTCCAATGTAATTGTATTCGCCCTTCAAATCTAATAAAATTTTCTATCCCTTGATCGATTCGCTAACACGATCAAGTGATCCTTCATCGTACTAAGGAGAAACTTCGATTAATTCAAATTGATATCATCTAATTAATCAAACCATGAGTAAATAGGATCTATCAAAGTAATTTCTTCTGAGTTCATTGTCTCCAAGATATTAGTCTAGCATACCCTAAGTTACCGCTCTTACTCAGAATCTCCATCTCTGTGTCACCTGTGAGGGCCTCCCGAAATCAAAGCAAGATAATAAAATTCTTTGTGGGTATAGTTACTAATATTCAACAATTCATTATATGAACTATACCACTATATAAATTCGCCAAACCCACAAAATAACCGAAACCGCAAATCGAATGTTCAACAATTAATCCTCAACCCTGTAGGTGTTTAATGTCTCCATTACCGATTTCAATCATCACTAATCAAACAAAGTAAGAAATGAAGAAAGAAATCAAGAGAAATAAGAGAAAAACCTAGATTTGAGCTTAAATCTTCACCTCAATAGTAAATAAATTGAATATCTGAGTACAGCCCAAAATTAATAGAAATAAAAAATCCGTCGAAACTATTCTAAGATCTAGATAAAATAAAATCATAAAGAAAACTAAGAAAATGAGCGCTATAGAGAAAACCCATGGTAGAGAGAAATCCAGATTTTAGCCTAACTTTGTCCGAACCTTAGTGAAATCCGAATCTCTATTATACAACAATCGAAATCTCTTCAATAGAAAACAAAATCTCGCTTCTAAACCGCTTCTCAAATCTAAACAAATAAAATCTGCTTAAAATCAGCAATAAGGCCTAGAGAGAGAAACCCCATGAGTAGAGTTCTCCAATCTTCCCACGCTTCTTTACCTAAAAACGAGCATATATATGGTCCTAGGGTGAAATGGGCTTGGAAATTAGGTCAAAACTCAATTTTCTACTTTCTGCTTCTCAGAAGATTTCTCGGGTCGCGACACGTGCTCTTCTATCGCGACACTGATTTCGTCGCGACATACTTCGCGACATACCCCTGGTCGCGACATGCTTCAGACATACTCCGGTCACAACATACTTCCCGTCGCGACATACTCGCTGACATACTTTCCGACAAAGAACTCCGTTTTTCTTCTCCAATTTGTCTAGGGCCATAACTTTCGCTTTTAACTCGATCAGGCGCAGAGTACTGTGGAAAGCCTTTGAATGTAGAATGTAATCATGAGGAACAGAACCACGGTTAGTTCCAGATGGTACAGAAAATTAATCCTCTCTAGTAGCTGTGAGACTTCTAGCTGACTCCTTCTTTGAAATATAGCCAGTTCATTTCTGCCAAATCAATTGCTTTTCATCAATAATCCTACAAAACCAAGTTTAGAGGAAATTTTATGAGTTTTACATGAATATGGATATTAAATGCACAAAATAGCATGTGAAATGAACTCAAAACATAGATGAGTTTTGCACTCATCAATGTCTGCCTCCCTAACTCTCAACTGATGGTAACCAGTGCAAAGGTCTATCTTGGAGTAGACTCGCGCCCCTCTCAGCTGATCAAATAAGTCATCAATCCTCTGTAATGGATACCGATTCTTGATTGTAATCCTGTTCAACTGTCTGTAATCGATGCATAGTCGAAGGGTCTTATCCTTCTTCGCAAATGCAACTCCGAGCACCCCATGAATGAAACCCTTGCCCGCAACCTCAGATCCGGACCTTGATTCTACAACTCAACCAAAGGCCATCCTGTCGAGTCATAGAAACAGACGACTAGATGTAACTCAATGCGGAAGTCTACATCCCTGGAGGTAATCCCTTGCAATTGGGTCCTAAAACATCCTACTCGCAAACCACCCGAGGTAGACTCATATCCTGTCTCACCTTGTCCTCCAAGGTAAGGCTAGCTAGCCAACTCGTCAACTGCCCGTGCCATCGTGAATCGTACACAGTATGGGGTGAAGCATCGTGCCTATTCCCTTGAAACATAACACAAGTACCGCTCCGTGTGTAAGCTGTGAACTCATACGGCCACAATCTATGACAACCAGATGTGTCAGTCAACTGGTCCATCCCCGAGGATGACTCAACTCCGATACGTCCATGACTCAAGGTCCACCGTGAGTAAAATCCCTGAGATCTCTAACCCGACATCCCCGACATATCCGGGATCAATCCTCGCTTGGCCCTAAGAGAATTCACATGCGTGATCTTCATTCAAGGCCTCAACCTCTAAGCCCCTTCCTTTACTTGCCATCTACATAAGGCAAACAGCAAGTTTAGAATAATTTTCTTGTCCTACTATTAGCGCACATGCCAACCAATAATAGACCTAATATCCTGAACCATCTGCTTCGTCAACTCCTAAGGTTACGCTTTCAACCCTAGTGTTCACATTTCCTATATACATCCTACCACGATATAATCTAATGAATTTGTAACATGCCAATCATGCACATATTAATCCGATCATATAGCACTGATTTATACCCAACCTGCATCTGAAACTACCCGTGACCTCATAAAAACCACTATGGATCCGATATCAAGCACTACTAATTTAACCCAAGTCACACCAAGCTATTCCAAGCTGTGATGCTCTTATACCTTAATGACCATGGCCTAAGCCCAAGTCCCTCAAGCCCTAGGTACTCGTGTACCTATACTTTGATACCAAGCTATGACACCCCAAAACCCGAGGGTCCCATTGATTACCGCCAACTCGCGGAACTGCGGTGTTCAGGTACCATGAGACCCATACATAGTAAAATGACCCAATAGGGCCCATCATCATACTCACCCAAGCATAAGACCATACATTCTATGACTAAAAAGTTATTACATCACTCCTAATACAAAACATATATTAAAACTAGTCGTTTCTATTATATACACAAAACAAGAATCAAGGTCAGGTTCGCCCTGGCCATAATCCCAAATTTTTAAGGAGCTCGCTCCGTCTGCTCCTCGTCCTGCGACCGAAAGGGGGATCCTAATGACGGGTGAGCTAATGCCCATTAGGGATAAATCCTATAAGGGCTATTTCCCACCTAGGTGCACACGCAAATGATCATTTCATAGTCAAACCAACAACCAATCCGTGCATAAATGTTATCCTATCATGGAAAAATCTACATGCATGTATGAGACGACACTCTACATGCCCCAAGTACGGTCAACCCTCCACCCACCACCCCAATGCAAGTGCTAATGGGAAATCAAGATCAGTCAGGCTTTCGAATTCTATCTCACAACCCGTAGTCTACAGCGGATATTTCTTTACCGCTTTCGTGGTTCGGGCAACAAACTTTTCTGGGTCTCACCGCTGGCCCTTACACCCTCCGACATTTTTCTAAGCCACCCTGGATACGCCGTTCAACCGTGTTTTCAAGCTTTTCACCTGAGTGGGGTATCTATCCCCTACTTGCTACGCCGACATTTCATTTTTTTCATTTTCGCTTTCACGCTGAACTCCACCGACTTCGTCCCATTCCTAAGCCCACACGATCTCAACACCAAACGCAAGGCCAAATCGGGCACTACATGTAAGCACTCTCATGTAATGTGGTGTTACCGCACACCAATGCAATGCAATTTGTGTCACTGCACTCAAACCCATGACCAATGTATGAAGACCTCTACATGGACATTCTACACCTTACACTATGTGTGCTATGAACACTCATGTCTAATGCATACAACATTTCATATATTCAGTTCAACATCAACAAACATGCAATCATGTTAATATTCCACACATTCAAATCAGTACATCACATAAGCATGCACTACATCTTTTCTATCATTCTGTTCATTCATATCAACACACCTTCAAGCATGTATTAACATAATTCCCACCATTACTTAGGCAAGTAATGCCATAACTCATATTCCCAAACTGAGACATAGTATGCTCAATCATATAGCCTCGCTACATGCCAAGAAGTGGCCATGTTCAAGCACAACACATTACAACCCAATGTTTTGAAACACCCATATTGATAACAATTACTCAGTTTTTCGCACAGATGTGAGCACCTATTTCAACTGAATGGCTTATATTAGATTCTGACCTATGAACCCTTCCATAGAGTCCAAGAACACCCAAATCGGAGTTCGGATAGAAAAGTTATGACCTAAACAACCAGTGGCTAAAACCCAGAAAATTCTGCATGTTAACCATGCAAGCAATGATACTCCAACTAAGAACCCAGAAAAATTCTGCATGTTAACCATGCAAGCAATGATACACCAAACTGATTTTTTTTCAGTCTAAGAACCCAGAAAAATTCTGCATGTTAGTCATGCATGAAAGCCCATAAAATTCTGCATGTTTTTCATGCATACAATAATACACCAAACTGAATTTCTTCAGTCTAAAAACCCAGAACATTCTGCATGTTAGTCATGCATACAATAATACACCAAACTGAGTTTTCTTTGATCTAAAAACCCAAACATTCTGCATGTTAGCTCATGCATGGAAGCCCAGAAAATTCCTGCATGTTTTTCATGCATACAATAATACACAAAACTGGAGTTTTTTGATCTAAAAACCCAAAAGATTCTATGAGGTTAGTCATGCATGAAAGCCCATGAAATTCTGCATGTTTTTCATGCATACACACCAAACTGAGTTTTCTTTGATCTAAAAACCCAAAACATTCTGCATGTTAGTCATGCATGGAAGCCCAGAAAATTCTGCATGTTTTTCATGCATAATAATACACCAAACTGAATTTCTTCAGTCTAAGAACCCAGAACATTCTGCATGTTAGTCATGCATACACACACACCAAACTGAGTTTTCTTTGAGTAAAACCCAAACATTCTGCATGTTAGGTGTATGCATGGAAGCCCAGGAAAATTCTGCATGTTTTTCTTATGCATACAATACACCAAACTGAGTTTTCTTTTATCTGAAACCCAAAAGATTCTACATGTTAGTCATGCATGAAAGCCTGTGAAAATTCCTGTCTGTTTTTCATTCATACAATAATATGACCAAATTGGGTTTTCAGTCCTAAAAACCAGAAAACAGCATGTACAACATCACAAATTCAAATCTTCAAACCCAGAAAATCTAGCAAGTACAACATCACAATTTCAGTCTTAAAACCCAAAAAATTCAGCATGGACAACATCACAAATTCAGCATGTTATTCATTCAAACAATCCCATAGCAAACTCCACCAAATGCCATTTCCATGGCCCCAAATAAGGAAATAACCAAAGAGAAAAGATCCCTCACCTCTTGAAGTGTGTAGGACCAGTTCTTGATCCACCAAAATCCGAAAACAATGGGGGAAAAGCTTCCTCCTCCTTTTCTTCCTTTCTTTCTTTCTTTCTTTCTTTCTCTCTTTCTTCTTCTCCCCTTTCCCAAATTGTTTGAATCTCTCCTCCAACTCCAAAGCTATTTGACCTAGGTGGAGCACACCTAACACAAATTTGTTTGACACTTGGTCAACCCAAGACCAAGTGTTCTTATGCCAATTTAACCCACTTTCACAAGCTCATGGATGAGGGTGGCTTGACATTCGCCCCCACCCAACTCATGCAATCCTAAGTGGCATGACACTCGCCCACCCATGTGCCAAGTGTTCCCATGCAAGTGCCACATGGCACCCCATGGTTGGGTCTGTTTGCCTCGAAATGCGTGCAAACCGGGAGTAATCTTGAATTCGACGCAGCTCGTTTGGTTCAACCAGATTTTGCGAGATGATTCTAACGCGTGATCCGCTTGGCCATCCGAAGTCTGTGAAAGATATAGGGTTTTGTCTCGACTGCCCGTAAGAATTACCGATTCGGCCATTAAAAACACGCTTCCCGGGTTTCACAATTGCCTCTAAGCATGTCGAAAGTTCACAATGTTTTTCATGTTTCGACCTTGAGAAAGTATGTTTTTTACCCTTCTTATGTGGTGGAGTTGAAACCTATTTAGATTTTTGAGGACTTGACTAATGAAAAGGTACCCGTCCAAATTGTAGATGTGATGGATAAGGTCTTACGACGTGCGATTGTCAAGTTCGTAAAGGTCCAATGAAGTAATCATGATATCCAAGAAGCTACTTAGGAGTTAGAAGAAGAAATAAGGGATAAGTATCCTCAACTATTTTGAGACTCATGTAGGTCAAGTTTAAAGGACTAAAGTTTTATTAAGGGGGGGAAGATGTAATACCTGTAAAAAAAAGGGGCAAATAAGGAAATTTTTATGAAGGGTATTTTTGGTAATTCCTTAGGGGAAACCCTAGGTATAAAAATAAAAATAAAATAATAAAATAATATTTTATTCATCATATCTTCTGTTTCTCTTTGTGTAGGCTCTCCCGACCGTAGAACTCCATAATCTAGGGTATGAAAAAGGGCTTCCAAGGTGAGTTTTCTTGTAGATTTCACTATAAATTTAAGAAAATAACATTATTAAAGAAAATAAATTTCATTTGTTTTTCTTTGAATAGTTTTCTTGTCCGTAAGAATTTCAGGAAAACCTAGGGCGTCAAATTTAGGGTTGAAGAAGATGAAATGTAAGATCTTTATCTTTTCTTATTATTTTTCTAGATCCCCTTTTGTAGGTTTTTTGGTTTATTTAGGTTTGGGTAAACCTTGAAATGTTTGATTTATATTAAGTTTTAAAAAAAAGTCAGTATAAGATGATCTTTCTATCGAGGAAGATGAAAATTTTATTTGAAAAAAAAAATAGAGAGAGAAAGGTGGTAGGGGACAATTGTAGAAATCAAGAAAAATAGAGAGAAAGGGCTGGACCATCGAGGGCTACGGACTTGTGGAAAACAAAATAAGAAACAAGAGGAGAGATGGACATATAAGGTGGGAAATTGTATATTTGTATGACATGTCAGTGGAGGATACAGTTTTAAAAACAAGAAAGTAAAGATGTAGGCTTGATGACAACCGTAGGCTTAGTAGGGTGAATGAGACTTATGATATAGAAAAAGAGAAAAAGAAAAGGATGTCTTTGGTAGGGCATATGGGAAGCACACAAAAATGGTCATGTAATTGAAAACCTAGACATCTAATACCTAGAAAATTTAGGTAATGATGAATAATAAAAAATGATAACAATATTAATAACAATAAAAATTGTAATAATAGAAAAATAAATAAATAGAAATAAAATAAGAATTAATGGTTCGAATTTTAATGGTTTCTATTTATTATTTGTTTTAGGTGAAGTAGATTCATAGTTGGATATTTTTAGAGTTATTCAGAACTTCCAAGTTTTCTTTGACATAAGGGAAAATTTAATACAATTTAAAAAAATATTTTTATAATGAAATTCAAAATGTTCGCTTCGTTATTTGCCTAAAATGTGGATAAAATATGTTTTTCTTGAAAAGTACGTCGAAGTTTATGTTTTGTTAGGATATAAATTGTGGAGATATAATGTTTGTGAATGGAATTTTTTGGAACTATGTTTTTTACTCTGGTAGTTCGGTCCTGTCAACGGATTAATAGTTGACACTATTCGGCCCTTATCAACGAGAATAATAGTTGACATTTACATTCCTTGGTGGGGAATGTTATTGATTTGAATCCCAACCTCTAAGGGTTTCAGTTAGAGGTTAATAGTACTAGTAGTGTTTAATTTTGTCCACCTTAAAAGGAACAATTTAAGGCTAGCCAACCCATTTGAAAGTCTCACATGGCTGGGCATCATTCGATATTTGTGATTAAAGTAAATGTTTTGATTTTAATATTTGAATGAATTTGATATGAAAGTGTTTGGATCCAAAATGAAAGGACTTTGCTTAAATATTTGAATGTATTGACAAAAAAAAAATTATGAAAATGATTGATGATAATATCTCTTATTTTTGCCAATGATTTGACAATGTTTGATCCATGAATTGCATTAATTTATCTTATTGGGCTTCCTGCTCATTCCCCTCACTACAAGAAATTTGGTTTTCTATGGCCAAAGTGTGAAACCTCGAGAAAATCCAATTTTTCTCAAAAAGGGCAAAATCGTAATTTCGGTAAAAATTCGAAATTTTTCTAGATCTCGGATGATGAAAAGGAGTTCTCCGTTGGGATCGTTTCACGAAATCTAGCTAACACGTCGAATTTCGTCGAATTCTCAGACAGTCAGAATTTGCGCGTTTTTCGAGGCACCGAGTATCAGGTCCGGTGAAACGACATGTGATGTGAAAAAAGTCACCTATAACATGTAATCATGTGACACGTGTTGCATGAGTAGAGTGATGATGGAAACGGACGGTTGAGATAATGCCAAATGTTGAAAATCCAAGAGAAGGGACATGGAAGGCATTATGTGAATAGTTAAATGATAATGTGACAAAATCATGAATAGCGGTCGCCTTTCTTCAAAAGCAAGGAGAAAACGCAGGAGAAAAGAGAAATTACGTAGTTTAGGTTTTTCATTTTTGTGAGAGTGTGCCACTTTCTAAGATCGCCGCCATCCGACCAGGTCAATCCTTCGTAACAAGAAGGAAAGTCGTCGACAGCGTGCGGCAACGCTAGTTGCCGCTTCTGGAGCTCGACAAACCCATGAGGTAGGGGTTTTATCCTACTTGAGTTACACTTGTTTAAGTGTTTTGTTGATGATCCGGTTGGTTTGATATCAACTATCATTGATTCTGGCCCCCAAAACTCGGGACCAAGTGTGAAAATTATGGAGCTCATTCGACAAATCTACCTGACTATTCAATGTTAGTATGAATTATGCATTAAATTGTATTGTGATGTGCAGCGAGTCTAATGGCTATTGGATTTCTGGGTTCACAAAGTGGAACCGATGTTGGTGATTGGTCGTGAACAGTAACTCCGAGGGTTTAACCGCTCAATGGAATAGTGTTCACAAAATACTGTTAAATGTGCTCGTCGAGCAATTCAAATCAATTGCTCGTGGTTTGTTAATTAGCCCATGTGAGCTAATTTTTGGTGTAATGTATTGAGAATTTATATAACATGTTGTTGTGATTTAAATTATGTAAATATATGCATGATGATATATTTGCATGTTATATAAATTGTGTTGAAATGGCATAATGCATTTCATATGCACTGGGGTAACCTAGAAACTAGGTGTGTGTGCATGACATGAATTTTCGAAAAATGAAATGTTTATGGAAGGAATTTCACACAGATGATTTTCTCCAAGTAGTTGGGAGATGGTCCTGGCTAACATAACGCCTGAGGAGCCCATGTATTGTTTTGAAGGTTCTCCAACACATTCGCTTTGAGGGTAGTCCCATATTTTTATCGAACTCGTAGGTGTATTTTTCGAAATACAGTTTTGAGCGTGAATGATTTTTTCATACATGGCTTAGGTAAGTGTGGGAGTCAGAGGACTCCGGGACATGGGTTGCTCATTTGTATATCCAAGTAGGATCATGAATTTGCTTGAATGTGTGTTTACTAGATCATCAGATATGCACTTAGGTGGGGAGTAACCCATTTGTGGTGATTCCACTATTGGGCATTAGCTCAATTCCTTGGGTCGAGGAATATATTATTTCGTGCAATGTGAGCAGATTTATGAGACTAGCCATCCTAGAGGCCGACATCGAAGAAAGCCAAGTTGTGGCTTTGGTGTTTTAGTTGGATACATGTATTAGAATGTTTTAAACTTTTAATATGTGTTGTATAAGAGTAAATTATTAACTCTTGAAACTATGGTATATAGTTGATGTACATTGATGAGTATTGTTGTATGGGCCCAAGTGACCGTTTTTACTCATGTATATGTCTTATGATGTTGTTCGGGGACGGTGCTATGTACTTGGTAGAGCTTCCCAGACAAAGGAGACTTTGCCCGATTCGTGGAGTAGTGTCTGCCATCGGACATTCACGAAAGTATTTCTCAAGGGTTAACGGGTAGTCAACTAACTGGTTCGGGGGGCCACACAAAGTTTTTACGACCAGCCTAAACTAGTTATTGATTTTGATTCTTTAAGAATTGGTCGTTAATTTTAATAGATAGCCAAATTAAATATTTTATTTATTTACTACCAACAATTTTGTATTTATCGCTACCATTGTTTCGTCAGATATTATATAACCCGACCGCTATCGATTGGTTGTAAAATGTATTATTATTTATGATAAATCTTATATTAGCTGTAGAAAATACTATAATCTACAAAAATGCAACTCCTCGTCTCGAAGTTTGATAATTAGAGACTATTAATTTTAATCGCAAAATATCTTATAATTGGCAACCACTTATTGATTGGTCATAAACAAATGTATTGTTTGTGATGAGCCTTATGCTTGTCTCAATATTTTATAATCTCTAAGAAATATTTTAATCGTCTCTAAAAGAAATATATTTTTGAGGAGCAGTAAAATTGGTCACAATATGTCCTTTTATCTACGACCACTCATTGGTTGGCCATAGATAGTATATTATATACGATGCACGTTATGTTGATCGCAAAAATTGATATATTCAACAATAAATATTATATCTCATCCTCGAAAGTTTGATATTTTGTGAGGATCATAAAGGTAGTTGCAAAAAAATCTCATATTATTTGCTACTACTCATTTTTTGGTCTCATAAATCTTTATTATTTGCGACAACTCTTTTGTTGGTTACATGAAATACTTTAATATGTGAGAAAATTTATAATTAATTCACCTTTGAAATTTTAATATTTTCGAGGACCGATATTATAGTTGCAAACGTCTAATAATTTAGGGCCACTATTTTTGTAATTTTTTCAAAATACACTTTCTACATAAGTTTAAATAATTTCATATTATTTTAAAAAGTTACATTCTTAAAATACATATTGCATATGGCCTTTTAATTGCATTAAAAGACTATTCTCAAGATAAACCATTTTGTTAAAAAATATTTATAAAAATTATTACTATATATATTTTTAACTAATTATACATATTTACATGCACTTATATAAATTAATCACAATAAATATTTTTAAATAATTTAATTTTTATGAACTTGTGGAGCATATGTAACAATTAAAATCATCAAATATATTATTAAATTATTTTGATAAAAATATATAAAATGTTAAATATCTTTAGTTAGACAACAATTTAAAATTAGTTTTTTATTTTTTATATAAGTCTATTTAAACACTTTTTTAAAACTATCTTAAATTCTTTAATTAATGCATATCTTGCATTTTATTAATATTTTATATTTGTAGGATAATTAAAAATTATCTCATGATTAAATGAAGATATTAATATTTTATATTTGTAGGATAATTAAAAATTATCCCATGATTAAGTGAAGATAACAATATATTCAGATGATTAGACTAGAAAGGGTAGAGGTGAATGGTTTTTTTTATTATTAAAATAATCAAAGAGTTAATATTAAAATAATTTTGAAAATGCTACTGATTGATGAATTAAAGGAGATAGTCCCTCTTATGTACGAGAAAATAAGAGAATTTCCCGAGAGATGGAAATAGTGTCAGAGAGAGCAAGGAATCAAGATGGGGAGAAAGATAGCTTTGCTTTTTTCAGGATAAATCATACATAGTGTGGGAAGGCCTATTTATAGGCTCCCAAGTACCTTTCCAATATCCCTACTAATGTATGAATTAATGAGGTATTAATTACAATATTAATGATGATTTATGTATACAAAACATGAATCCATTCATTGCAAAACACCGAACTCGAATGACTTTATCAGGTGATGTCGAATCCGAGGTGGCTTCATTCATTTCAAAAACCTTTCATTTATAACACTTCCCCTTGAATTACCACCCTTATGAATGTGCCTCACTAAAACCTTGCTAGTAAAACCTAATGGGAAAAAAACCTAGCGAAGGAAAAAGAGTACAACATTCTGTATGTTAGTAATCGCCATTAAAACCTTGTCGAAAAACCTGGACAACCGACGTAAGGGAAACAGTACAAGACACTAACATTAGGTCATAGCTGACTTCCCTCATGTCAACATCCTTGGCTGGCGCATTCTAATCTTATATCCGAAGCTTTTTGAACATTAAAGTCGGAATGCCTTAATGAATAGGTCCGGCAAGATTACCGAGCATATTTGCTTAACGTCAATCTCTACCCATTCTTTTGGAGCTCATGAGTGTAAAATAACTTTGGAGATATATGCTTAGTTCTATCTCCTTTGATGTATCCGCCCTTTATTTGTGCAATGCATGCAACGCTGTCTTCAAATAATGTTGTTGGATTGTCTTTTAAAAATGGGAGGCCACATGATTCTTGAGTATATTGGATCATCGATCTTAACCATATACATTCACGGCTGGCTTCATGCAAGGCCAAGATCTTTGAATGATTTGATGACGTGGCTATCATTGTTTGCTTGACAGATTTCCATGAGATAGCAAAGACCATTGCGCCTAAATACATACTCTGGCCGATCGAAGCCGTGGCTTTGAAAGATACCCTGCATCTGCATATCCAAGTAGTTGTTGCTTTGATTCTTTTGAATAGAAGGGCTCCATATAAGATGTTCCTTTAAGATATCGCAATATGTGCTTGATACCATTCCAATGCCTTCGGGTTGGAGCATAACAATATCCGCTACTGGGACAATTGTGAAAAGCAATATCTGGGCGTGTACAAGTAGTAAGATACATAAGGGCACCAATAGCACTAAGATATGGTACTTCAGGACTAAGTAGTTCTTCACCCTTTTCACAAGGACGAAATGGGTCTTTTTCACATCAAGTGAACGGACAACCATTGGAGAAGTCAAAGGGTGAGCTTCATTCATATAAAAGCGTTTTAAAATTTTCTTAGTATAGGTTGATTGGTGAACCAAAATTCCAGTAGGGAAGTGCTTTATCTGTAACCCAAGACAAAATTTTGTTTTTTCGAGATCTTTCATCTCGAATTCCCTTTTTAAGTAATTTTCCGTTCTTGTGAGCTCTTCGGGAGTCCCAATAAGGTTTAGATCATCGACATATACGACACAATTACAAATCCAGCTGATTTAATAAAATGCATGTGGGCATATGTGGTTGTTAGCATACCCTTCTTTAATAAATACTAAGGCAATTGTACCACATGCTTTGATTGTTTAATCCATACAAGAGATCTTGTAATTTGATTGAGCACATACTACGAGGTTTTGCATTTACCACTTCAAGTAATGTGAATCCTTCAAGGATTTTTATATATATGTCATTATAGATGGATCCATATAGATACACTGTGATGACATCCATGAGACACATATCTAGTCATTTAGAGATTGCCAAACTTATTAAAAAAAGGAAAGTGATTGCGTCCATCCCAGGTGAATATGTTTCCTCGTAGTCAATACCAGGCCTCTACGAGAACCCTTGTGATACTAATCACGCTTTATATCTCATGATCTCATTATTCTCATTGCGCTTTCGTACAAATACTCATTTGTACCCAACAGGCTTTATACCTTTAGGTGTTTGGACTATAGGTCCAAAAACTTATTGTTTCATTAACGAGTTTAATTATGCCTGCATAGCTTCTTTCCATTTTTGGCCAATCATTTATATTTCGACATTCTTCCACATTTTGTGGTTCGGGATCTTCATAATTTCTTATGATGTCTAAGGCCACTTGGAACTTTAGGTGTTTGGACTACTGGTCCAAAAACTTCTCGTTTCATTAACGAGTTTAATTATGCCTGCATAGCTTCTTTCCATTTTTGGCCAATAATTTATATTTTGACATTCTTCCACATTTTGTGATTCGGGATCTTCATAATTTCTTATGATGTCTAAGGCCACTTGGAAAGCAAAAATATTGTTAATCATAATATTGTTTCGATCCCATTTATCTCCTTTGTGCACATAACTTATTGAGATTTCACTATTTTTAGGTACCTATGCCTCTTCAAGGGCTACTTCTTTGTTGTAGACCTCTTCAGGGGTCCTTTCTTCAACATATGCCTTTGCATAAGCATTATGTTCTATATTAGCATTATGTCTTTGTGTTCTCCTCTTTCAAGGAGTTGTATCTTTTGAGCTAAAAGGTCTCCCACGCTTTAGGGGTTTTTGAGATTCATTTGCTAGTTGTCCTTCAGGGACATCAATTCGTGCTGGAGTATTTGCAGCCGGGACATGTGACTTTGTCACTTTCTTTGTATCAGTGAATGCATTAGGTAATTGATTTGCAAGATTTTACAAATGAATGATCCTTTGAACTTCCAATTCACTTTGATTTGTACGTGGATCAAAATGAGACATTACAGATGCATTCCAAGTGATTTCTCGTCGTTCTTTTAGAACTGACTTTTCTCCCCTTAATGGTGGGAATAAATTTTCATTAAAATGACAGTCAACAAAATGTGCTATAAAAACATCTCCTTTTGAGGGCTCAAGGTATCTTATGATGGAAGGGGAATCATATTCCACATAAATCCCAAGTATTCTTTTGTGGACCCATTTACATGTATGTGTCGTGCACTGTACATAAATTGCACACAACCAAATATCATTCTTATATGAGATATATTTGGTGGCTTGCCGAGTACAAGCTGGAAAAAGGGAGTATTCATGGTAGTAGTTGAATATGAATCCAAGTTTTCAGCATGCATAATAGCATGTCCCCATGTCAAGTGGGTAATTTAGTTTCACACACCGCTATTAACTCAAGACGCTGATAAGGGACTCTATTAAACCATTTTGGGTATGAGTGTGAGCAATAGGATGCTCAATGTTTATCCCGACTGACATGCAATAATCAGTGAAAGTTTGGGAGGTAAACTCACCAGCATTATCAAGTATGATACTTTGATCGATAATCGTGAAATTGTGCCCGTAATTTATTATTTGTGTATGAGCTCAGATAAGGCAATATTATGGGTTGCAAGGAGACAAACATGAGACCATCTCGTAGAAGCATCTATTAGGACCATGAAGTACCGAAAAGGTCCACATGGTGGATGAATGGGTCCACATGGTGGATGAATGGATCGACAAATATCCCCATGTACTCTTTCTAAAAATATTGGGGACTCAAACTTGACTTTGGTATGAGATGGCTTGACTATCAATTTGCTCGTGAGCACGTTAACATATGGGGTATTCGCGGGACAAGAGGATCTTGGTTTTAATTCATGCCCTTGTGAGCTTTCATGATCCTTCTCATCATTGAAGATCCAGGTGACCTAGCTCATTGCGTCAAAGGACAAAAGTCTGGCCATTGAACTTCGTTAAGATAATGTATGACTAATAGGCTTTATACTGTGATGATACAACCCAACCCGAGAAAGTCGAGAGTGTTCAACAACAAGTTTCTCGCGTAAACACAATAGAGGTAATATGAAGACACTCTTTATTACCATCATTCATGGTTTTAATATGATATCCATTTCTGCGAATATCTTTAAAACTAAGCAAATTTCTTGTGGATTTGCTAGAATATAATGCATCATTGATGTTTAACCTAGTCCCTTTGGTAAGATTATATCGCTCTTCTGAGCCTTGAATTGCTAGTACCAGATATGGTACTCACATTGCCACTTGTCAAAGTTAAACTTAAAAAGTATCTTTTATCCCGAAGAATAGTATGCATGGTTGCACAGTCAGCGATGCAACCATGCATAATAACAAAATGATAATTTATTTATTTATTTGTTACATATATGATGTATCATTCAATAGTAACATTTTCATCATCCATCAAATAGTTTGTTTTCTCAAGGGGTGCTCCAAAGAAATCCACATCATAATAAGATAGGCTAGTCCTTTGCCATCAGTAAAGTTTATTTCTATATTTTTCTCTATCTTTTTCAGTGATGCTTGGTAAAGGTCCACCAAATGCTCGTCAAGGCGGCTAAGCACGACCAATGTCCTTTCATACCACATCTATGGCATGTAATCTCATGGCTCTTGAAGGGATTTTGCGCATGCTTCATCTTGTTTTGCATCTGTATTATTCCACTTCTGGTGGTGCATTGAAGTTTTCCCTTTATGGGTAGAATTATTACAATGAGTTCCATGGTATCGAGAATTCCTTCCACGACCACGACCTCGACCACGACCATGACTACGTCCACGTCCATTAGTTTGTGATGATATCGCATTCACTTCAGGGAATGGTTCAGTTTTAGTCGAGTAGAACTGGTGATTTTTCATTAAAATCTCATTATTCTGCTTGGCCATAAGGAGACATGAAATTAGTTCTATATACTTCAACTCCGGCGCCCATACCGTTGTCACAGGAGCACATTCGAGGCATGAAATGTAGTGAACAAGCTTAGCATGTCTTCCTCTGTGACCTTTTCTCCACACAGCTTCAATTGGGAGCTGATTCTAAATAAAGCAGAGTTATATTCACTGACTGTTTTAAAATCTTGCAACCTCAGGTGCATCAAGTCATATTGAGCTTTTGGGAGGATTACTCTTTTCTAGTGGTCGTATCTCCCATTTAACTCATTCCATAGAGTGAGAGGATTTTTTACTGTAAGATATTCATTTTTCAAGTCCTCATGGAGATGATGCCGAAGGAAAATTAATGATTTTGCGCGATCCAGCAGGGATGTTTGATTTCCTTCCTTTATTGTATTTCCCAAATTAATAGCATCAAGGTGGATCTCAGCATCAAGGATCCATGACAGATAGTTTTTTCTAGAAATAAGGGTCACAAACTCTAATTTTGTAAGATTTGACATTTAAAAAAAAAAAATCCTTTGGAATGTGATGAAAAAACAAAGGTTAACTTTAAGGTAAGATGTAAGACCCGAGAAATTCCAATTTCTGGAAAAAGGGCAAAATCGTAATTTCAATTACAAAATTGAAATTTCAGTAAAAAAAAATCCGTAATTTATTCTCTAGATCTCATATGATGAAACGGATTTCACCGTTGGAATCGTCTCGCCAAATCTAGCTAGCACGTAAATTCGTCGACCCGAGACAAGCCGAATTTACACGCTTCGAGGCACGCGATTCGTGTCAGAAAACGATTTTCGATCGACAGAAGTCACATATAACAAGTACTCATGTGCCATAAGTGGTATGAGTAGAGAAATGATGAAAATGGACGGCCGAGATAGAGCCGAATGTCAAAACTGGGAAATGAAGGGACATAATAGGCATTTTCGGGATTGCTTAAGTCACTAGAAGACAAAATAGAATGAAGGATTTGTCTTCCAAAGCAAAAAGGGAGAAAAACGTGAGAGGAGGGGGGAGTCTTGCACAGAAGCCGATCTCATTTTAGAGAGAGAGTGTCTTTCTCTCTCTAGGTTTCGAATCGATCCAACCGTCGGACAAGAAAGAAAGTCAGTTTACGCTGAGAGGGCTTCGTGGTACTGGGATGAGTTTCCTCGTACTCGAGAGGCAGGGTTTCTCCTACCTGGGCTTTATTCTTGAGTTTAAGTACTATGTTAATGTTTCTGGCTGGGCTGGAGGCCTTGAACGATCATTTGATCGATTCCAAACTCGAACCCAAATGTTTAGATTTGAGACCCACGGAAATCCGTGACGCCTATGGACCGTTCGCTAAATGTGTGATGAAGTGATTTATTAATCATGTATTGGTTTGATTGAGGCCTAAACGGCCGAGAAATCTGATTCACGTGCGAACCGACACTCAGGCGTTTGATAGGAACAAGAACGAGGGTTTTATCGTTGCTCCTCAATTAAAGATTTCACAAAATAAAATTTGTGAAAATATGTGATTAGTCAAGTAATTCAAATCGAATTGCTTCTGTTTGATCATTAGCCCACGTGAGCTAATTTTGATGTGATGAATGAGAAATTACATAACATGATTGTGTGATTTAATTTTTTTGTGAATATATTCATGTTTATATATTTATATGATTAGATCAGTATTGGAATTGGTATACATGTATTCCATATGCACTGGAACACCCTAGGACTATAGGAGTGAGTGCATAAGATGAGTCTAGAGAAAACCCGCTCGAGGGGTAGTCTAAAATATTAATTACTGAGGGTAGTCCAAATTCTTAAAATATCAATCGCTGAGCGCCCAATTGATATTCATCGGAGGGTAGTCCACAAACAAATAATATATCAATCGTTGGAGCGGCCCAATTAATATATACACATCGGAGGGTTGTCCACAAACTAACAAACAATAATTCTCATACGAGGCTTAGGCGAGTGTGAGAGAGTCTGAGGACTCTGGACTGAAGTTGGTCATGTAGACATTCAAGTAAAATCATGCATTTTACTTGAATGTATGTTTATTTCTGGAGCATCAGACTACAATTTAGGTGAGAGTAGCCCACTTGGGGCGATTCCACTACTGAGCATTAGCTCACCCTGTCGAGGATATTATTTACAGTGCACAGGAGCGTGCGAGGGGACTACTGGTCCCAGAGACTGAGGATTAGGAAGAAAGCCTGCCAGGCTTTGATGATGCATACACGTATTAGAACTCGTTGTTTAATATATGTGTTGTATAAGAGTAAAAAACACTAACCTTAGAACTATTGGATATAGTTGGTATGTTTTTATGGATATTGTAGTATGGGCCCAAGAGGCCGTTTTATCCATATTTCAGATCATCATGATTATATTTGGATCATTAGACAGTTTCATGTGTGTTTTATTCGGGTAGAGCTCCCATACAAAGGAGACTCTACTCCGATTAAGTATGCCGTACTAAACTGACATCCACTTGTATTCCGCGGTTGGATTTCGTGTAGTCAACTGACTCTTAATTCCCCGAGAATCTGGCGTCTCATAAGACTTAGATGATTACCTCCAAAGCAAACTCGTGCTGATAACATTTTGAAAATGCTGTTGAATGATGATCTAAAGGAGATAGTCCCTCTTATGTACGAGAAAATAAGAGAATTTCCCGAGAGATGGAAATAGTGTCAAAGAGAGCAAGGAAGCAAGATGGGGAGAAAGATAGCTTTGTTGTTTTCTGGGATAAATCATACATAGGGTGGGAAGGTCATTATAAAGTTCCTAAAGTGACCTTCCAATATCCTCATTAATGTATGAATTAATGAGGGTATTAATTACAGTATTAATGATGATTTATGTATACAGAATTCTAGATGAATCCATTCATTGCAAAACATTGAATCCTAAACGGCTTTATTGTGTGATGCTGAATCCGGGATGACTTCATTCATTTCAAAAACCTTTCGTTTATAACAAATAATAATTTTTAAGAATTTTTAATAAAAAAATATCATTAATTTTAGTATCTTAATATTTTATTAATTTAAATGTGTTTGGAATTAGAAATAAATTTTTATTCTATATTCCATATAAAATATTTAAATAAAATAAAAAACTCTTAATTTTATAAATAAGGAAATTTTCTATTTATTTTATAACTATATTATATATATATATATATATATATATATATATATATATATATATATATATATATATATATATATATATATATATATATATATATATATATAAATTTGTTATACTATTATATAATTTGAAGCTAAAGTTTGACCTCCAAATCGCATCACATACTCTTTTGAATATCCGTCTAAATGTGTCCGAGGAAATAAATCAAAATCATTACTACTTAAAGCGTTGGGAGAGTTATCATGATCTATAAAGTTATTTTTTTAAAGGATCTTTTACTTTATGAGGATTTTTTGAAATAAAATATGGTATAAAATAATAAACAAATATATATAATCATATATCAATCATTTATAATATATATTGCAGTATTAATTTAACATTGATAGAAATAATATAACAAAAAAAGTACAAAATAATAAAGTATATGTTGAAAGATAAAGAAGAGAGAAAAGAGATAATTTAAGAAGAAAACTGTATTTTCATTCTTCCGTAAAACCCATATAGTGTTATAGTCATTAATACCGGTAAATAATTAATTCATGTAAATGTGTGGTCATTCTACGCTTATCGTTGAATCATTTATAAGCCCCGGCAGTGACATGACTATATTGTCTTCAACTTTTCAATTTGAAGATCTTAAGCCGGCGCATGCCAACTCGCCGTACAAGCTTCTTGAATGCTATGCATGTAGGGCTTTAGCAAATAAATCTGCTAGATTATCATTGACCTTATATTTGTTGCACATCAATTTCACCATCTTTTTGAAGTTCATGAATGTAGAAGAACTCTGGCAAAATGTGCTTAGTTCGATCACCTTTAATATAGCCTCCTTTGATTTGCGCAATACATGCAACATTGTCTTCATATAATACTGTTGGATTATTCTTAATAGAAGATAATCCACATGATTCTCTGATGTGTTGTATCATTAATCTCAACCAAACACATTCTCTACTAGCTTCATGCATCGTAAGAATTTCTTAATGATTAGAGGAGGTGTCCACCATCGTTTGTTTAATTGATCTCCAGGATATTGCAGTATTTCCATAAGTAAATATATATCTTGTTTGTGAGGGTCTGAAAGATATCCCCGCATTCGTATAGCCAAGTAATCGTGGTCTGTTTTCTCGCTGGAATAAAATAATCCCATGTCACTGGCCTACAGAGATATCTCATAATAAATGTTTGATTCCATTCCAGTTGTCTTTTGGCTTGAGGCCGAAATATCTTGCTAATAAATTAACCGAGGAAAAGCAATGACTGGTCGAGTATAATTTGCAAGATACATTAGTGCACCAATTGCACTAAGATGGTACTTCAGACCCGCAACTCTTCATTTTCTTCCTTAGGCCTCGAATGGATCTTAGTTACTCATGACCTAACAACCAAGTAGGGAACTAAGGGTGTGATTTATCCATATAAAAGCTTCAGATATTTTCAGATATGATGATTGATGAATCAATACACCATTCTAACTGTATATTTTGATTGATGAATCAATTCACCATTCAAACAATACTCGATCTGCAGGCCGAGACAATATCTTGTTTTCCCAAGATCTTTCATCTCAAATTCCTTCTTTAAATAGTTGGCTGTTTTGATGTGCTCTTAAGGAGTCCTAATCAAATTTAAATCATCTACATAGACTGCTATTATTGCCAATCCATTTTCTGTTTTCTTGATGGAAACACATAATAAATTGAATTATCTACATATCCTTTCGAGTAAACACTGATTTAAACGATTATACCACATTCGACCGCATCGTTTTTTTAATCCATATAAAGATCTTGCAACTTCTGATTGAATACATGCTCCGCGGGTTTTGAATTCATTGCTTCGTGCAACGGAATCCTTCGTGGATTTTCATATATACATTAAAGATCTAGAGATCCATATAAATATGTTGTGACTACATCCATCGACGCATATCCGCCCTTTCCGAGACTCAAGCAAACTTATCAAATACTCCGAATGTGATCAAGGCCCATTATGGAGAATATGTCTCCTCATAGTCAATTCCAGGTCTTTGTGAGAAACCTTGGGCCATAAGGTGTGCTTTATATCGCACTATTTCATTATTCTCATTTCGCTTTCGTACAAAGACCCATCGATATCCAACAAGTTGTATATTTGTAGGTGTTTGAACTACTAATCCAAATACCTCTTGTTTAGCCAGTGATCTTAATTCTATTTTGATTACTTCTTTCCATTTTAACCAATCGTTTCGATGCCGATTATTCATTCACATTTTATGCTCTTGATCTTCATCATTTCTATGATGTCCATAACTACTTGGTGAAAATCATTATTTGTAATGTAGTAGTATTTCGATCCCATATTCTTCCTCATGTATATAATAATTGATGATCTCTTCATTGTTATGTACCTAAGACATATCATTAAGAGATAACTCTTCGACCGGTGCCTCCAAGTAGGCTACTTGTTCATTGACCTGGGGCTTAACAATTATATGCTTTTCAGGAGTCATAGATATAACACTTTTCCTTTTTCTAGGAATTGTGTCTTTGGAGCCAATAGGTCTTCCACATTTTAATTGTGGCTTAGGTTCATTTGTCATGCTGCTTTGTAATTTTCCTATTGAGATTTTAATCCTTGCTGGGATATTTGCAAATAGATATGTGATTTCAGAACTTTGTTGAATCAATAAAAGACATCATACAATCATTCAAGACCTTGTAAATGACTTATATTCGAACTTCTAGTTCGCATTGCTATGCATAAGGATCAAGGTGAGATAAAGATGACTCATTCCATGTAATTTCGCCATTCCTTTTGAATTGGCCATCTCCCTACCTACGGAAAAGATTTTCACAAGTGACAATCGCAACCAACAAGAAAAACTTCCCGTAAGAGGCTCGATATAATTTATAATAGATGCAGATTGAAAGCCAACATAAATACCAAGACGGCGTTGAGGACCTAACTTAGGTTTATGTGTGGGGGCAATTGGAACATAAACAACGCAACCAAAAACTCGCAAATGCGAAAAATTAGGTTGATAACCTTTAACAAGCTGTAATGGTGATAAATCGTGATTGGCTATAGGACGAAGGCGAATTGATTTTGCGGCATGTATAATAGCATGTCCCCATGCCGATAAAGGCAATTTGGTGTTCAAAAGTAATGGTCTAGCAATCAATTGCAGACGTTTGATAAAAGATTCAGCCAACCCATTCTGAGAATGAACATGAGAAACAGGATGTTGAACATCTATACCAATAGACATACAATAATCATACTACTTGAGATGAGAATTACTCAGCGATTATCACATTAAATCGTCTTTGATAGTAGTGATCAGAGAATTGTGCTCAGCCTAATTTTGAGCCAATAATCTAGCAAAGGCAACATTTCTACTAGAAAGAAGGTATATGAGACCATCGAGTGGATGCATCAATTAAAACCATAAAATAACGAAAAGGTCCACTAGGTGGGTGAATAGGCCCACAAATATCCCCTTGAATACGTTCTTGAAAAGAGGGGGATTCAAATGTAACATTTGTAAAAGATGGTCTAATAATTAATTTGCCTTTGCAACAAGTAGCACAAGTATAACCATCAGTTACTAAAATTTGTCTGCTTGGTAATGGATGCCCATTAGAATTTTGAACTATATGGCGCATCATGGAAATTCCGGGATGCCCATGTCATTCATGCCAAAGTAAAAATGCATTGGAGTCATTGAACTTCTGGTTCATGACAGCATAAGATTCAATAGATCTAATAGTTGTTTGATATAACCCACAAGATAAAGAAGACAATTGTTCCAAGATAGATTTTCGCTCAAAATAATAGAAGTAATGGCAAATACCATTTGCATCATGATTCATAGTTTCAATATGATATCCATTTCGGCGAATATCTTTGAAACTGAGTAAATTTCTACTAGATTTATTAGAATAAAGGGCATCTTCAATTTGCAATTTAGTGCCTTTTGGTAGAATAATGGTGGCTTTGCCGGAGCCTTTAATCAGGTTAACAGGACCTGAGATAGTATGAACATTATATTGAGTTAATATGAAGTTTGAAAAATATTTCTTATCACGCAGGATCGTGTAGGTTGTGGCATAGTCAACAAGACATGCATCACCAATAGATGGCATATAATTGATCAATTATGAGGAGGGATCCATATATCTTCTAAATAAAAAATGAAATTTAAATAGAAAATCAAAGTTCGCATTATAGATAACTGTATGGAAAAGAAAATAACATAACAAAAGTAACAGGATAATCATATGTCTCAATCATAGCACACATTGCCATCCCCAATCAAATGGTCAACTTTTCCATTTGGATCTTCAAAAAAAACTAGAAACATCAAAATGTTTCAAAGGTACTGCACCATCATCATCAAAGAAAGGATCATCAGGATCCATAGTGTCTTTTTCGTCAATAAAATTTGTTTCAATTTGCTTGTCTTTTCCTTTTATAGAGGCCTGATAAAGGTCAACCAAATGCTTGGCCATACGATAGGTACGAGACCAATGACCTTTCATTCCACATTTGTAAATATCTACCATAAGCCTTTGTTATGTGGCCTTTGCTGGGCTTCCAGATAATTTTTCGAACGATTCAACTATGGTTATTGGAGGTATTGTTCTCAGAGTCGAAATGAAGCCAATCATAACCCGCCTTCTAAGAATTACGCTCTTTGATGATCATATCGCTCTTTAAATCCCGTCTGCAGGATCAATGGACCTTAACCGTTAGATATTCACTTTCAAGCCTTCATCAATATGATGACGAAGGAATATTATGCCTTAGCACGACCGCTAGGACGCTAAGATTTCTCCTTTGATTGGGTGCTTTCTAAGATTTATAGCATCCTAAGTGGATTTCATGATCCAAGATCCAAGATAAATAATTCTTGCCCGAAATATCAATGGCAAAAGAATTCGAGTTTGGTGATATCGACATTTTCTCTCATCTTAAATAATTAACACTGCAAGTAATATATATATATATATATATATATATATATATATATATATATATATATATATATATATATATATATATATATATATATATATATATATAGAAGGAAATTATAATTTGTGGTGTATTTAATAATAACATAATTGAGTTTAAGTGGTAATTGATGTAAAATTAAAACCAAACATCAGGGGTTCAAATTGGTTTGAAAGAAAATTAATTTTTTTTTTCTTCAAGCTTCAGGCTTGAACATTCCAGACGCAGGCTTTAGGTCTGATTTCAGAAAAGAAAATAATTCTTCTTCATCTTCAAGCATCAGGCTTGAATATTTCAAACGTAGGCTTCAGGCTGGTTTTTACAATAGAGTTCAAGCTTTAGACTTTTAACTCTGAAATTGGAAGTCTGAAAAAAACTTTCAAAAAAAATTTCAGACTATGAAATTGAAATGTATCTTTCTTTCTTTCTTTCTTTCTTTTTTTTTTTTTATGATTTGTAATATCGTCTCGAGGTTCGAGTTCCTCAGAGTTGAGTTTTTTCGACTTGTGGATTGCTCAAGCTCTCGTAATAACATGTTGAAAATAAAGAAGAGAGAAAAGAGATAATAGAGATAATTTAAGAAGAAAATTGTATTTTCATTATTCCAGAAACCCATATATATGTGTTACAGTCATTAATACCGTAATAATTATTCACCGGTAAATGTGTGGTCATTCACAGTTATCAGTGAATCATTTATAACGGTATATTTGTTTTTAGTTTTTTTAAAAGAAATCTTAAAAGACAATGAGAATTAGTAAAATATGGTAGGAAAATTTTAATATGTGATTTTTTTAATAGTATAACAAAATAATAATACAAGATATAAAGTATCTTTGTTTTATTTTTTAAAGGATAATCATTCTTTTACTTACAAAAATAAATTAGAATATTATATATATATATATATATATATATATCTTTTTGACAGATTTTTAGAAACACTATATTTGGTAAGTATGAAATTTGTTCTAATTCATTAAGGTAAGAATATTATGTTATCATACTATTCAATTTGAAATTATACTTTTTATATTTGGTAAGCATGAAATTTGTTCTAATTTATTAAGGTAAAGTATTTATAAGTTATCAAGCTATTATTATCATTGTCCATATATATATATATATATATATGGATGGTATATATATATATATTGTGATTTCCATTTCCCTGGGGTCCGTTGACAACCCACAACTGGCTGGAATACTCTATGATGTCAGGGTAACCACACCACTCACGAAAAATCAAAGTGTAGCCCCAGACGAAGCTTTAACTAAGGTACAACCCGTCCTAACATTTTTCACGCACCACACTGTGTCCACATACCTGATAAAATGAGTAAAATGGCCACTTGGGCCCATACATCAATACTCACAAAATATATCCCAACAAACTATATTACATGGTCAAAGAGCACAAATCACTTTAATTCAAAACATATTAAAAATTCTAGAGTTTCTAATACATGTTATGGGCCAAAAGTATCTACCAAAGCCACATGTCGGCTTTCTTCTCAAACGTGGCCTCTAGTGAGCGTCGTCCTCCTATACACTCCCTAAACCTGAAATAATGATCTCGATTGTAGTGAGCAATGCCCGCAGTGATAATTTCCTACATGGGTTAATTCCCACCTATGCACAT